>SNQJ01S0004514.1:82172-96847 GCA_010110895.2 Picea sitchensis
GATGAGTATGAGAGAGATTTTCTTCCTTGGGTAACATGGAGTTGACAAGTGACATACACATACACATAATCAAGGTAGATTCATCCTAATATGAGAAAATATTCACTTTAAGTAAAATATAAAATAATTGATGTGTTCATGAATATGAGGAGAATATAATTTCTTTCATACTCAACATAAAATTGACAAATAACACACTTATATTTATAAATCCATCTTAACTTCAAATCATATTTTTCACTCTAAAAAAAATTAACATCCAACATAAAACTATTACATTTATAAATCTAAAATTACATAATTCTTACATATATATATTTTTTTTTTTCTTAATAAGCTTTCCATTATATATTTAGAGTAAATGTACAAAATATAAAATCATATACAATCGCAAAATTCAATTTGAGTTCTTTTTATCTTTCATCGGTTAACAAGTGAATAAAAAACATTTAATGGTCATAGTATTGATTTATTAGTGAACACTTAATTTTATTTAGTGAAGATTCGATTCTTTACTTTTAAATTAGTTAAACACTTCATTTAAATTATAGTTATAGTTATTGAATACTTCACTAAATGTTTCATTAGTGAACACTTAATTTTATTTTAAAATTAGTTTTTATAAAGGCTCGATTAGTTTTATAAAGGTTTAATTAAATTATAGTTATAGTTACTGAATATTTCACTAAATGCTTCATTAGTGAACACTTAATTTTATTTTAAAATTAGTTTTTATAAAGGTTTGATTAGTTTTATAAAGGTTTAATTGTTTACTTTTAAATTATTATAAACAATTTTTTTAAAGAAATGAAAGTGATTTAGGGTAGGTGCAAGTTAATGATGGTAACAATTAGTGGCTATGAAAATATAGAAAAACAGAAATCTATTAACTCTAAGGGATAATTTGAAATACTTTCATAATAAATTTGAATATGGTATAAAAATATGAAATGTAGGAAATTGAATTATCTTTTTGAATATATAGTTTCAATATAAAATTTGTGTGTGAGTATGTGAAATTTGTGTTTTTCTAATAGTGGTATGTTATTTTTCATGCAAAATATAATGCATATGTTTCTCCATTATCCTAGGTGTTGAGTACCTAAATGATGAAATTCTCTTAATTTGTTTGTAGAATTGTAGTGAACACAATGTTTTTTTTTTGTAAGTTGGAGATTTGTATTAAAAGGACCTTTCACAGTCAAAAAATATACAGTTGTCGACTTAAACATGTACTCAGGTGGTTGCATCATCTAGGTGGGAAACCAATGCATCCATCAATCAATCCATGACACGGTTTGAAAACTAAGTGCCTACCATATCCTATATTCAAAGAGATATGCCTAAAAATTGTTAAGCCACGCAGGGTTGAAACAAAAGAGTAAAACCATAACACCATTGGAAAAAAACTAGTTTGTGAATCTCAGATACCATTCGTCATTTTGAACCCGGGTCTAGTTGGGTCTGCTTCCCTTCCGCATTTGTCGTTGGCGCCATAGATGGGGCCATTATCCCTGGAGCTAGATTCATGTGAAGTAGAGAAGAAATCAACGCCTCAAGGTGCTCCTCACGTTGTTCGTGTAGCTCGTATTTGAACAATAAATCCACCAAGTCACGTCGAACCTCAAAGACTAGGTCCTGAATTATTGCAATTACACTCTAAAGCTCAATGTGTTGATCGCAACATGCATAGGGAGGCTGAGGGGGAAGGTGAAGGTGGAGGTTGAGCTGAAGGTGAAGGCGAAGAGGAAGGAGAATCATGGGAGGAGGTGGAGTGAATAGGAGGAGAAATCAGAGTGGGCATGCGAGAAGGTGGCAGCTGGTTCGAAGGCACTTCCTCAATGAGTTCGGGTGCGTAACCAGATGAATTGTGCAAATTGTCAAACCATTCGACTCTGCACGCCTAGGGGGAGGACAAAGGAGGAAGGTCCAAGGTGGACGTGTGAGCAGAGGGAGGTTGCAGGTCTGGTTTATGGCGACGACCACACCCCTGAGAATTATACCAGTTGAACCCCCTCTTTAATTTGCATCTTTGCCTCGACATTGGGAGGATGAATGGGAGAGGAGGGGTAAGAAAATTTAGTGGGACACAATGGATAAGGGACCTTAAGCCAGGGCAAAAGCTTAGAAGTACAGGAGCTGAAAGGTAAGAATGAACAGGATAACCCACCACCAAGCGATAACACTGGAGGAGCCTGCCTACATGACAAGACCTACTGGAGTGCCATCCCATCGTCTTAACATCGCCTCTGTGGAGGAGTTGTTGCGGGTACTCTCCTCGAAGAATGAAATTTCGCGAGTTAACTCACATCATGAATAGTCGGTGGTATTGTGAAGGTGGAAAGGCACATGGGTAGAAGGTGCCAACTGTACGCCTGTGAGGGTCGTGGGAACTATGTTCGCGATGACACCCCATATGGGGAGTG
Source organism: Picea sitchensis (assembly GCA_010110895.2). NCBI lineage: Eukaryota > Viridiplantae > Streptophyta > Pinopsida > Pinales > Pinaceae > Picea > Picea sitchensis. The sequence goes on from SNQJ01S0004514.1 coordinate 84,599, forward strand.
ATTTGTGCTGAGGGATTGGGAAATGCATGCTCTGACTAGAGGGTGATCCGAGGAGGATTCAAGGTTGCAACAAAAGTCCCCTTCCTTCAAGTCGACCCCGAAGTTCACCATGTTTTCCCCGACTTGATTCTCTTTTCATCAAACATGGGAGGGAATGATCACCAGGTGTGGTTGAAGAATAGTTTTGATCTGGACCAAGCCATTAATGAGTCTCCAACTTGGGGAGACCCATTCTGGATCCGCGCCATTGAGGAGGTGTGAGAGAAGGTTAACAATGATCTGTGAATCCCATTCCATGATGAGAAGCTTGAGGCCATGATCCAGGGCTACCTGGAGACCTTTGAGCAGGCCCCAAAGTTCGGAAACAATGTTGGTGTTGTGCCCCAAGTTCCCCGCTATCAGTAGGAGCAAATATCCTTTGTTGTTTCATATAGCATCTTTGAAACCAGTTGGGCCCAGGTTGCCTTTGGACGCACCATCAAAGTTGATTTTGAATTATCCTTCCACTGGAGGCTGCCATTGGGAAGGACTTTCATGGCCTAAGAGTCCGAGAGCAATATTGGGAGGATCGAGGGTGAGTTTGAGTTGCCAAGATTTAAGAATGAGTTTCTCTTGGGAAGGGCAGGTCATGTCCAAATCCATCCTTGGTGTAAGTTAATTGTTTCCTTGATATTGATTTGAATTTTTGTCCATATTGCTTGCCAACAAAGGGGAGCATATTTGAAGATGCAGTAATTCCTCTCTTTCCACAGCTGCCAAAGAATGAATCTAGGAAGAAGATTCCAGACACGATTGAGGATGGGAGAGTGAAAGATTGATTCTCTCCATCCTTCAATGGTTTCCCTTGGAATGGTGCACTTTTTGTCAGAAGTTCTCATGATAATAACACATTGATCCTGAATCTGCAAATTGAAGGGACATAAATTGAGGAGGTGATTTTGAGTTTCCTCTGCATTACAGCACAAAGAACACCATGACGGTCCTATGAGGCCCATTTTTCTTAAATTGTCCCAAGTGAGGATACTATGGTGTGCGACTAGCAAGAGAAAGGTGTTGATCTTGCACCAGAGATGGACTCCCCATATTTTATCCCAGACCAAATCTTCATGGAGTGACCTGATCTGAGGATATCCTTCCCCTGATGGAAGTGAATCTTTTGAGAGTTGACTTTTTCTAACCAAGGTTGAATATTCACCTGGGGGGGAAGATTAACGTCATCATGAGAAGATTTCTAGCTGCTCCAGGTGTCCATAGTTTCATTATGATTCCATTAATCTGTCACCTTTACAATCCCTATGCGTTCCATTTGAGGTTTATTATCTATTGCTATGGGATCCTGGTCAAGGATGGGCAGTTGTTTCCAGAAGTCGTTCCAGAAGGATGCAGAGTTATCGTCTTGTATTTCCCAAAACACGTGGTCCATTATTACCCCATCATTTTGCTTAGCTGTATTCCAAATTAGAGACCCTGGATAGTGACTGTTCCATCTAATTAGATTCTCCTCCAAAGTGGTAGGTGTGTATTTCTTTCTCCATAAGTGCGCCTAGAGGTTTGTGGGATGCTTTAACCATCTCCAATAATTTTTTGCGCTTAAGACCTTATTAAGAGTTGACGGATCTATGAGTCCTAGTCCTCCCTCATTCTTTGACCCACAGGTTTTTATCCAGCTTACGAGAGCCCATTTGCGTCCTTCTTTGGTTCCCTTCCATAAGAAGTTCCTCTACATATTTTAGATGGCCTTTAGGATGAAGCTTGGAGCTGCAAGGGATGAAAAGGAGTAGATGGGGAGGGCTTGAAGTACACACTTAAGGAGAATTAAGTGACCAGGGAGATTGAGGGAGCGAAAGTTCCATGAGGATTTTTTTTCTTGAGCTTGGACATAAGATCCTCTTAGGAGTTATTCTTCATTGCTTTATCAATGATGGGAATGCTGAGATATTTGGAAAGAAGGGAGCTTTGGGTGAACCCCAAGAGCTAAGTGATATGGATTTGCACCAGGAGGGGTGTGTTGAAGAAGAAGATTTGAGATTTGGCTAGATCAATGTCCATGCCAAAGGCTTAACATAATGATTGGATGATGGAGTGGATGCAGTGGATTCCAGGATTGTGGGGATCTCCATCATCAGGGTGTCATCCACAAATTGACTGTGGGAAATGAGTGGAGAGAGTCCATGTAGGGAAAGACCTAAGAGTGTATGATTGGTTATGGATGGTTTGATTGAGCGACTTATACCCTCTTCCATAATGATAAAAAGGAAGGGCAAGAGTGGATCACCTTGTCTGATGCCTCTAGTGGGGGAGAAAGGTCTGGAACGAACTCCATTGACCAGGATGGAGAAAAGGGTAGAAGAAGTGAGATTGGCAATCCAGGTAACCCAACAATGGTCGAATCTAAAGGAAAGAAGGGTGGCTTTCATATAGTCCAAACTGAGTTTGTCAAAAGATTTAGAGAGATCAATTTTAAGGAGCATACCTGGAGATTTGGTGGTTTGGAGAGAGTGAATCACCTCATGCGCTAAGATGACACTGTCCAAGATATGCCTACCTTCCACATAACCAGATTGTTCTTGAGAGATTATAAAAGATAGAATTGTTTTGAGGCGCTTGGAAATAACATTCGTGAGGAGTTTGTAGATGACATTGCAGAGTGCCATAGGCATGAAATGTTTCATATGTGTGAATTTTTCCTCTTTTGGGATACGGGTGAGGAAAGTGTCATTGAGAGATGGTAGAAACTGCCCAGACCTCTTTGAATCCTCAATGGTTTCCCAAACTTCCTCTTTCATCATAACCCAACAGTGGTGAAAGAAATAGGTTGTGAATCCATCGGGCCCAAGGTATTTACTGACAGGTGTATATTTAAGGGCTTCATCCACCTCTTCTTGTGTGATTGGCTGCATCAAAGCCTAATTTTGTTCTCTAGTGACACTCTTCGGAATGTGTTTTGTGATGGTGTTTATGGCTTGAGTGCGGTCTGTGGGAGGTTCAGATAAAACATGCCTGTAATAATAGAGTAGCTCATGTTTTATGTCTTCATGCCATTGAAGTTTCCTTCCTTGATCCATTGAGAGGTACAAGATGTGGTTGATATATCATCTTTGAAGCATCGATCTATAGAATAAACTGGAATTTTTCTCTCCCTCTTTAAGCCACTAGATGCTTAATTTTTGTCTCCATAATATTTCTTCCTGCGCCCATCACTAAGCCATCTACTTATTTAGGCTAGACTCCTCTTATTTTAGAGATTCAGTGAGGCCATGATGTCTTATTTGTTGTTGCAGGGCTTTTATTTGATGGTTCAGGACCTCTTGGGCATGGAAGATGTTCCCAAAGGGGAATTTCTTCCAGCTTTTTAGGTGTTGCTTGAGATTTTTTATCTTTTGTTGGAATTTGTACATGGGAGTGCCTCTAGGAACCACAACTTCCTTCCACCAATGTTCAATGTTTGCTTGGAAATCCGAGTGAGTTAACCATAATTTTTTGAAGTGAAAGGGCTTCTTCCCTAACATTCCATTGATATCCATTTTGAGCAGAATTGGCCAGTGATCTAAGCCTGGTGCATCAATAACCGTGGCATGCCAAGTGAGACCTTCCATCATGAAGGGTTTAGAGATGAGGAATATGTCAAGACAATAGGAGACTTGTTGGGCATCAGATCTTCTGTTTGACCAGGTGAAGGGTCCATTAATCATTTCCATGTCGATAAGGCCTAGCGTGTCAATGATTCATTGGAAGTTCGCGTTGTCGCTATCCAATATCCAAGTGCCCCCCCTTTTTTCCTCCAGGTCGTGTATCATGTTGAAATCTCCCTCCAAGATCCAACATTGATTTCCTATGTGATTGGAGATTCATTCCAAGTGATGGATACAATATTCCTTGTCTCTTTGAGTCGTTGGGCCATACACATTTGATAAAAATTCTAGTTTATTCGATCCAATAATCCTATAGGAGGCCAATATGGTCTATTTGGAGGTAAAAAATCCCTCCATGAGGATAGTGGAGGGGTTCCAAATTATGGCCCGCCACCCTACCATTCCAATTGCATTGGTTTCCATGAATATTGCTTACTTCCATCATTTTGTGAGAATTTGGATAACTTTGTCTCCTGCACATTTAGTTTCTTGTAAAAAGAGAATATCTAGCTGATCTTTCATGATCCTTTCCCATAGAATGCATTTCTTTCTACATCCTTTGAGACCCCTGATGTTCCATGAGAGCATATTCATGATGAGGGTGAGTTTTGGAGAGGGGGAAATTTATCCAAGATCATATGGATCTGTCCTGAGTTTACCAAGAAGTGGCCTATTTCTTAGATGAGTTGTTGTTTTGGTTTTCTGCCCCTTCTCTTATCATATTTTGTCGGTTTCCATTTGTTTTTCAGAGGACCTTATTGGATTCCTAGGCCATAGTTAGCTCTAGTTGATCCTCCCACAAAAGAGTTAAGGAAGACTTAGTGCACTTTGCGTAACTAGTTCGGTCGGATTATGTAAATATCTTTTTTTCGGTAGGCCTATTCTAGATGTACCAGGTCAATTCCTGCTAGGTCTTGGTATTCAAGGTCAAAGTCAGGGTCCCCAATGTCCATTCATAAATTGGTTGGCAGAGAGGTATCCAAGGGATTGTCAAAAGGATCTTCGTTTTGAGGTTGAAGATCCATTGATTTTTCTTTGGAGATCAATGAGGGAGTTGATTCAGGAAGAGAAGACGAGGGGTTGAGGTGATCCTATCGGATATGTTGTAGGGCTTCAAAAGAGTTGTATAGGGGCCAGTTGGGGCAGAAGGGGCCACTTTTCTTGCTGATTTCCTATGGCAGCTAATGAATTGAGTGTAATTGCCCTTGGATCTGTCAGAATTCACATGATCTGCCTTGTTAGTGCCATTAAGAGGGAATTCATGGAAGAGATGGTCATGTTCGCGGCATTTCCTGCAACAGAATGGTATGTTCTCATAGTCTACAAGTTTGGGACCATTCTTCATCATGATATTCTAGAGTTATGGTTCCAGGAAGGGGTTTAGAAATGTTGAAATAGACACAAATGTGGGCGTAAGTGATGTATATTATTTTTTTGTGGCTTATGAAGCTTTGACATAGACTCCAATTGTGTTGTCGATGCCTGCTAGGATTTCCTCCAGCCAGAGTTCCTAGGCTAAGGAGTAGATTTGTAACCAGACCGGAGCATGCATGAAGTCCTCCTTCTCTGGACTGAATGTTTTTGTCCATAAGTGAAGGAAAAGCCCTGTCGAGTTGTAGAAGTATGGGCCTCCTTCAAATATTTTGTTGCGGTCTTATAGATTATGTAAAATGACAGTGAAGAATCCTTTAGATTCAAGTTGTAAATCATAATTACCTTTGGGTTTCCACCATTGTTGAATCCATTTTTCTATGTCCCTTTTTGAGGGCCAAAGACCTAGAAATTTTCCAACCAATGCATAATATTGCATATATTTCTTTTGGTATTCTATTATAGGTGTACTTATCACATATTTGGGGGTTGTAGGTGTTTGTGGGATGCATTTTCCAGGTTCCTGAGTGTGAGCCTCTTTTGTATGGTTTGGGTCTAGATATACTTCCATGGGTTTTTCTTTCAGAAAGTATTATTCCTGTAGGATATTTCACAGTTCGGTTGGTGGTTCAAAATGTGGTATCTTGAAGTGCCCACTTTCTTGATCAGATGAGGCAACCTTTCTCTAATAGGGGCCTTCGGGCCCTCCTTTCGGGGCTTCCATTGCCGACCCAGGCCGACGACTAGAAGCTCGAAGCGAGGCCACTAAAAAAAAACCTAGAATCTCGAAGCGAAGGAGCTATCGTAATGTATTATGATGTTGTAGTGAACACATTAGTGATAATACATATTTTTTTGAATTTTGTTTTAATATATGAAAATCATTGTATCCTTGAAATTACATAAAAATAGAAAATAAAAAAAATTGATAGTAGATCTTGGTTTGTACTAGTGTAGTGTATAATTTTTTTTCACAAAGGTTAAGGCTGCTATCACATAAAGTTGTCAATGTCACACAACGACCAAGTCTTTTGTTTCATAGGTAATGTCCAAGCGCAACATTCAAAAGAATTATGTTTTGGGCTTGAAATACAAGCAACAAACGACTGCAGTTTTCCATGGCGGAGATCTCCTTTGCATTTCAATTTAGTGCCATCCCTAAACACCGTTGGAAGGATTCCACAATTGGTAGGAAGATAAAGCTTTGGTGGGGGTGCTAAAATAATAGGTGTGCCCAGATCGCAGATCGCAACCATATCAATGGCCACAAGTCATTTTGGTGCCACAACATGCTCAGGCGTTAAAATTCCTTGAGAAATATGAAATACAAACCATGATATTGTGCGAAGGATACGTGGCATAAGATGGTGCATTTCAGGCCCAAAAGTAGTGTGGGTCCAAACTGCATTTGATGGCCCCAAAATCACATGCTCGTCTAGTGCCATATCCAAGGACAACACGTGGTCGGCCGCTAGTTGTCAGGTTGCGTCCCAATCCTGAGGAGGATTCAACCAATGAGAAAGGATTGACTTTTACAGTCCTGAAATCACATGCTTATTCAACGTCCAATCTGTGAGGAGAATGTGGCAACCTTATAGGCATCAAATCCTCGTCTCGATCCTGAGAAAAGATCAACTAATGAAACGAGGGAGTGGTGGTTGAAACCTCAACTCACCCCATAAATAGAAAGCATGGAGGCTATGGACATAGATATAGGAATGTCAGCCTGAGGTACCATAGAGGGAAGTTTCTCCAGCAGACCCATGTCGATCTGACTTGCCTTCTGACATAAGAAAGATGCACGTGAAGAACCCTATGATAGGAGGGCCAGCTAGGATTCCTGGTTGTTGACCACTGTTATGAGTATAAAAGTAGGAGATCAAAACAAAGCAAAGGGGGGGTTCAGAGGCTAGAGAGACGAGAGTGCTTGATGAGAAGGGAACTGTATTTTTCATTTTGTAAGACTAAGGGGCATGGATTGTAAAATATTATGTGATTGAAGATTCCTTTGGGTTGTTTTATAAGACTGTCTTCTCAGTTTGCATGTTGTTCTATTTTTCTTTTCTGGAGGTAGCATCTTTGATCTATGGATTCCTGAGGTGGTATAGGATTTTTTTTCATCTTTCCCATGTTTCATCATTTATCACTCATACTCTTGTTTTTTTTTTTCTTGTCTGGATGTAGCATCTTTGTTCTATGGATTCCTGAGGTGGTAGAGGATATCTTGTCATCTTGCCCATCTTTCATCGTTTATCACTCAAACGCTTGTTGTTTTTCTTCTTATTTGGATGTAGCATCTTTGATCTATGGATTCCTAAGGTGGTAGTGAATCTGTTGTCATCTTGCCCATGTTTCATCGTTTATCACTTAGACACATTCTGTCTTCCTTCTCCACATCACCACATAAATACATTGTCTGAGAGGTAGTTTAAATGCCTTCATTAAGCATGATACTTATGACTCCATATCCCAACGGTCCAGGATTGATCTGCAACAATCTCTGTTATCTTTTCCTTTCTTTGCAGCCTTGGCCTCACTCTCGACGTTAAAGCCACTTGAAAAAAAATTAATGTTGAGTAGTGTACATGTTAGCTTGTTGTCTTCAACAAAATGTATTTGAGATTGACTCCACAAACCAACAGCTAAGGCACTAGAACTGTTTGTTCTTGGTAGCTCACAAGGACCATGCCATCCCCTGTGGAGCCAAATATTATCACATAAAGTTGTCAAGCTCATAGGATGACCAAGTCTTTTGTTGCACGGGTAACGTCTAAGAACAACATTCAAAAGAAGTTTGTTTTGGGATTGAAATACAAGAAATAGGCAAGTGAAGTTTTCCATGGTGGAGATCTCCAGTGAATTTCAATTTAGTGCCATCTTTAAATGTGGTTGGAAGGATTCCACAGGTTGCATGCGGATAAAGATTTGATGGGGGTGCTAAAATAGCAGGTGCGCCCAGAATATAGACCAGGACCAAACCAACGACCACAAGTCATTTCGATGTCACAACATGCTTAGGCATTAAAATCCCTTGAGCGGGCTGAAATACAAACCACGATATTGCGGGGAGGCTATGTGGCGGAAGATGGTGCATTTCAGGCCCAAAAGCGATGTGGGTCCAAACCATTTTTGACGACCCTGAAATCATGTGCTCGTTCAGTTTTGTATCCAAGGAGAACATGTGGCTGCCCCCTAGTCATCAAACCTCATCCCGATCCCGAGGAGGATTCAACCAATGAGAAAGGATTGAATTTTATGGTCCTGAAATCACATGCTTATTCAACACCAAATTTGTGAGCAGCGCGTGGCGGCCTTCTAGGCATCAAGTCCTCGTCCCAATCCCAATAAAAGATTAGTTAATGAAACGAGGGAGTGGTGGTTGAAACCTTGACTCACCCCATAAATATAAATCATGGAGGGTATGGCCATAGATACATGATTGTCAGCCCGTACCACAGAGGGAAATTTCTCTAGTAGATCCATGCAGATCCAACTTGCCTTCTGACATAAGAAAGACCCACGTGAAGAACCCTATGATAGGAGGGAGAGCTAGGATTCCTGGCTGTTGACCACCATTCTAAGTTTAAAAGCAGGAAATAAAAACAAAGCAAAGGGGGGGGTTCAGAGGCTAGAGAGACGAGAGAGCTTGAGGAGCAGGGCAGTGTATTTTTTAGTTTGTAAGCCTAAGGGGAATGGATTGTAAAATATTTTGTTATTGAATATTCCTTTGAGTTGTTTTATCAAACTTTCTTCTTAGTTTACATGTTTTTCTATTTTTCTTGTCTGGAGCTAGCATATTTTATCTATGGATTCCTGAGGCAATAGAGGATATGCCGTCATCTTGCCCATCTTTCACCATTTATCACTCAGATGCTTGTTGGTTTTCTTCTTGTCTAGATGTAGCATCTTTGATTTATGGATTCCTGAGGCGATAGAGGATCTATTGTCATCTTGCCCATGTTTCATCATTTATCACTCAGACGCTTGTTTTTTTTCTTCTTATCTGGATGTAGCATCTTTGATCTATGGATTCCTGAGGCGGTAGAGGATCTACTATCATCTTGCCCATCTTTCATCATTTATCACTCAGACGTTTGTTGTTTTTCTTCTTGTCTAGATGTAGCATCTTTGATCTATGGATTCCTGAGGTGGTAGAGGATATGATTTCATATTGCCCATGTTTCATCGTTTATCACTTAGACACATTTTGTCTTCCTTCTCCTCATCACCACATAAATCCTTTGTCTGATAGTCAGTTTAAATGCCTTCATTAAGAATGATACTTATGACTCTATATCCCAATGGTCCAGGACTGATCTGGAACAACCTTTGTTATCTTTTCCTTTCTTTGTAGTCTTCGCCTGACTCTCGACGTTAAACCCACTTGAAACAAATTTAATGTTACCAGGCTTACCCCCATTTGCAGTTTGGGGGTGACTCTTGGAGTGATAACAAAGGCAATAAAAAATTATAGCAGGAATAAAATGTGATTGTAATATATGTAAGACAAAAATATATTAAATATATATTTTTAATTATATATTTTTTAAATATATATTTTTTAATTATGTAGTTTCATTGATGATGATAGATATATTGATAGGCATTCAAAAAAATGGAGGTTTTGATGTATTTTCATCCCACACCACTAGGTTTCTCATTTAAAACCTAAATTCGAGGCAACCAAATTAGAAAACACGTATACTAAATGTGTCACTTATGGCCCCCAAAATATTTAATGAAAGGAACATGGACACATTCTAGAGCATGTGTGTGTTCTAAAGCGTGTGCACATTCTCAAAATGTGCATGTGCTTTTTTGACTAAGGATTCACAAGGTAGGTATAATAAGAATGTGTCAAAGGAATCTTGTAGGAATCTAGGGTCATAAACAATATGTTGTCCTACCAAAAAGGAAATTTCAAGGGTATCCTTGGTCTCCTGATGGGGACATTATTATGATTTTTTGAATATTTAGTATGGCTCTATGGAACTTTTATATGGCTAGATGAAAAATCACAAGTGTTAGTCCTTAAATTAGATTATAGGATTATGGGGCCAAGAATGACACTTTGAACTACCACAAATAATCTATCGAGGGTATCATTTGCCTCTAACTAGGTATATTGGTGCCACTAGCATTGTTTAGCACTGTGTATGGGTCTCAAGGACTTGGACATAGCTAATGGAGGAAACATTAACATTAGGCCTTAAATGAAGCTTCTATCCATCTAAGTCCCAGAAATATGCCTCAAACAACCACACATAGCCTATTGTGAGTGTCATTGGCCTATTATTTTGGATGTTGGTGCCACTAGGTGGTTTTAGGTAATAGGTATGTGTATTGGGGGTCTGTAATGATCTATAGAAGAAGGCAATGATTTAGGTTCTGAAGAAATATTTGAGGCATCCAAATCCATGGAAAATTCCTCGAAGCACCGCACATTACCTCTCGAGGGTATCCTTGGCCTCTGAGAAAGATGTTAGTGCCCTCACAAGTTTTTGATCATTAGGTATGGGTCTCAAGGCCTTGATATGGTAAAGGGCGGAAACCAAAGCCTTATTTGAAGTAATTATTTATCCCCAACCCCATCCACTCTTTACACACTACCTATGCCTAAATACCAATATGGCCTTGGGGCACCAATGGGTTTTTTCATTAGGCCCTTGCCTCTACTCTGACCATATCCATGTCCGTTCCATATCCCGCCCCACTCGAACCATAGCCTCATCTTCCCCTAGGCCTCCACCTCTACCTAATATCTAACCCCATCTACACCTAGTCCCTAAGCTCCTTATACTCATACTAAGCTCAGTAAGCTCCTTAGTCCCTTTATATGTTGAAATCTCTCCTACCCAACACCTGAAAGTTAATTCCAAATGAATCACTTATTGAATTAAAGAACAACGTAGTTATCAACTAAACATGCAGTAGAAGAATAAACAAGGAAATCAAATCAAACACACATAAACACCAATATTTTTGGGTAGATACCCCTGGAAAAACCCCGGAGGGGAAAACAATGTTGAGAATGATATTTTTATGTTAAAAGCATGGCTCTTGTAATAGGGATAATGACCCACTAAGAGAAATACAAGTGCAGAAAAACTTGACAAACTTTTATCTTATGTATTAACCAGAACTACATGCTTATCAAGGTGTACACAACTTTCCTTCAGCAAACACACATACATAGGTGACTCTCTCCACTGAAACACACGTACATTTATAGAAATTTCATATGAAAAATTTCCATATGACATGGCACTCTCCTGTGCCTTCCTTTGATTGAAACCCACCTGTGCTACCTTTGATCTCTCTTCTCATTGACCTGATCTCTAGATGGAAGTCCTTTTCCACCTATCCAATATATTGAATCACAATCCTTTGTGATCCGATACTCTATGTTGACTCCCTCAACACATGTCAAGTTTCAAGTGTATTTTGCCTTCACCCTAGCATTTCTTTTAAAATCGTGAATTATATATCCAAAGTGATTGGATGTTGAGATTACATCTAACTTCACATGATATTTAGAAACATGCTAATTACTTTATGCACTTTTATTAAATAACTCAATTAAATAATTACATAATTCATTAATAAAAACAATTTACTTTAATAATTCCCTTAATTAAAGTAAATTCAAGAGTAGAAGGATTTGAACAATTTCCACACGTCTAGACACATAGACCTGTGCAAAAATACTTGTCCAATGCTACCACTAGCATCAACACTCCCTCTTAGCGAGGAAGGTATTCTACACCACTCCAATTTTGTCTCTAAAGAACACAAACTTCCCTTTCACCAAGGATTTGGTCAGAATATCTACAACCTTCTCATCTATGGAAATATATTGAAGCTTCACTTCTTCCTTATGGATCCTATCTCAAATGAAGTGGTATTTTATATTAATATGCTTGGACCTATCATGGAATACTTAATTCTCCTAGAGTTGAATACAACTCTGATTATCACAATATATCACCGTATGCTCCAACTCCTAATTAAATAAACCTGTAAGCAACTTGTGAAGCCAAATGGATTCATAAATAGCCATATGCACTACCATATGCTTTTCCACTACTGAACCGAGTGCTACAAAAATATGATTCATGTTGAACCAAGTGATCATTGTTGATCCCAAGCTAAAGCATCACCTCGAGGTGCTCTTTCTATCTACCGCACTGTTGGTCACTATAATTGCTTAATTAATTTCAAACAACCAAGTGAAACATAAATTATC
>SNQJ01S0004514.1:96897-117125 GCA_010110895.2 Picea sitchensis
GTCCTTTATTGTTTCATATAGCATCTTTGAAACCAATTGGGCCCAGGCTACCTTTGGACGCACCATCAAAGTTGATTTTGAAGTATCCTTCCACTAGAGGCTGCCACTGGGAAGGACTTTCATGGCCTAAGAGTCCGAGAGTGATATTGGGAAGAGCGGGGGTGAGTTTGAGTTGCCAAGATTTAAGAATGAGTTGCTCTCGGGGAGGGCAGGTCATGTCCAAATCCATCCTTGGTGTAAGTTAATTATTTCCTTGATATTGATCTTAATTTTTGTCCATATTGCTTGCCAACATAGGGGGGAAGATTTGAATATGCGACGATTCCTCTCTTTCCATAGCTGCCAAAGAATGAATCCAGGAAGAAGATTCCACACACGATTGAGGATGGGAGAGTGAAAGATTGATTCTCTCTATCCTTCAATGGTTTCCCTTAGACTGGTGCAGTTTTTGTCAGAAGTTCTCATGATAATATCACATTGATCCTGAATTTGCGAATTGAAGGGACATAAATTGAGGAGGTGATTTTGAGTTTCCTCTGCATTACAGCACAAAGAACACTAGGACGGTCCTATGAGACCCCTTTTTGTTAAATTGTCCCAAGTGAGGATATTGTGGTGTGCGACCAGCTAGAGAAAGGTGTTGATCTTTCACTAGAGATGGGCTCCCCATATTTTATCCCAGACCGGATCTTCATGGAGTGACCCGATCTAAGGATATCCTTCCCCTGGTGGAAGTGAATCTTTTGAGAGTTGACCTTTTATAACCAAGGTTGAATATTCACCTAGGGGGGAAGATTAAGGTCATGATCAGAAGATTTCCAACTGCTCTAGGTGTCCATAGTTTCATTATGATTCCATTAATCTACCACCTTTACAATCCCTACACTTTCCATTTGAGGTTTATTATCTATCGCTATGGGATCCTAGTCAAGGATGGGCAGTTGTTTCCAGGAGTCATTCCAGAAGGAGGCAGAGTTACCATCTTGTATTTCCCAAAACACGTGGTTCATTATTACCCCATTCTTTTTCTTGGCTGTATTCCAAATTAGAGACCCTGGATAGTGACCGTTCCATCTAATCAGATTATCCTCCAAAGTGGTAGGTATGTATGTCTTTCTCCATAAGCATGCCTAGAGGTCTGTGGGATGCTTTAACCATCTCCAATAAATTTTTGCACTTAAGACCTTATTGAGAGTTGACAGATCTATGAGTCCTAGTCCTCCCTTGTTCTTTGACCCGTAGGTTTTTATCCAGCTTATGAGATCCCATTTGTGTCCTTCTTTGGTTCCCTTCCATAAGAAGTTCCTCTGCAGATTTCAGATGGCCTTTAGGATGAAGCTTGGAGTTGCAAGGGATGAAAAGGAGTAGATGGGGAGGGCTTGAAGGACACACTTAAGGAGAATCAAGTGACCAGAGAGATTGAGGGAGTGAAAGTTCCATGAGGATATTTTTTTCTTGAGCTTGGACATAAGATCCTCTTAGGAGTTATTCCTCATTACTTTATCAATGATGGGAATGTTGAGATATTTGGATAGAAGGGAGCTTTGGGTGAACCCCAAGGGCTAAGTGATATGGATTTTCACCAGGATGGGTGTGTTGAAGAAGAAGATTTGAGATTTGGCCAAATTGATGTCCATGCCAGAGGCTTAACATAATGATTGGATGATGGAGTGGATGCAGTGGATTCCAAGATTGTGGGGATGTCCATCATCAGGTTGTCATCCACAAATTGACTGTGGGATATGGGTGGAGAGAGTCCATGTAGGGAAAGACCTGAGAGTGTATGATTGGTTATGGATTCTTTGATTGAGCGACTTATACCCTCTTCCATAATGATAAAATGGAAGGGCGAGATTGGATCACCTTGTCTGATGCCTCTAGTGGGGGAGAAAGGTCTGGAAGGAACTCCATTGACCTGGATGGAGAAAAGGGTAGAAGAAGTGAGATTGGAAATCCAGGTAACCCATCAACGGTCGAATCTGAAGGAAAGAAGGGTGGCTTTCATATAGTCCCAACCGAGTTTGTCAAAAGATTTAGAGAGATCAATTTTAAGGAGCATACCTGGAGATTTGGTGGTTTGGAGAGAGTGAATCACCTCATGCACTAAGAAGATACTGTCCAATATATGCCTACCTTCCACAGAACCAGATTATTCCTGGGAGATTATAAATGATAGAATTCTTTTGAGGCGCTTGGCAATAACATTCGTGAGGAGTTTGTAGATGACATTGCAGAATGCTATAGGCTTGAAATGTTTCATATGTGTGAATTTTTCCTCTTTTGGGATATGGGTGAGGAAAGTGGCATTGAGAGATGGTAGAAACTGCCCAGACCTCTTTGAATCCTCAATGATTTCCCAAACTTCATATTTGATCATAGCCTAACAGTGGTGAAAGAAATAGGTTGTGAATCCATCGGGCCCAAGGTATTTACCGAAGGGTGCATATTTAAGGGCTTGATCCACCTCTTCTTGTGTGATTGGCTACATCAAAGCTGCATTCTGTTCTCTAGTGACACTCTTTGGAATGTGTTTTGTGATGGTGTTTATGGCTTGAGTGCAGTCCGTGGGAGGTTCAGATAAAAGATGCCTGTAATAATAGAGTAGCTCATGTTTTATGTCTTCATGCCACTGAAGTTTCCTTCCTTTATCCATTGAGAGGTACGAGATGTGGTTGATATATCGCCTCTAAAGCATCGATCTATGGAGAAATTGGAATTTTTCTCCCCCTCTTTGAGCCACTAGATGCGTAATTTTTGTCTCTATATTATTTCTTCCTATGCCTGTCGCTCAACCATCTACTTATTTAGGCTAGCCTCCTCTTCTTTTAGAGATTCAGTGAGGCCCTGATGTCTTATTTTTTGTTGCAGGGCCTTTATTTGATGGTTCAGGACCTCTTGGGCATGGAAGATGTTCCCAAAGGGGGATTTCTTCCATCTTTTTAGGTGTTGCTTGAGATTTTTTATCTTTTGTTGGAATTTGTACATGGGAGTGCCTCTAGGAACCACAACTTCCTTCCACTAATGTTCA
This sequence comes from Picea sitchensis, assembly GCA_010110895.2. Classification (NCBI taxonomy): domain Eukaryota; kingdom Viridiplantae; phylum Streptophyta; class Pinopsida; order Pinales; family Pinaceae; genus Picea; species Picea sitchensis. The sequence continues at coordinate 99,926 of SNQJ01S0004514.1, forward strand.
ATGTTTGCTTGGAAATTCGAGTGAGTTAACCATAATTTTTTGAAGAGAAAGGGATTCTTCCTTGACGTTCCATTGATATCCATTTTGAGTAGAATTGGCCAGTGATCTGAGCCTGGTGCATCGATAATTGTGGCATGCCAAGTGAGACTTTCCATCATGAAGGGTTCATAGATGAGGAATGTGTTGTGACAATAGGAGACCTGTTGGGTGTCATATCTTCTGTTTGACTAGGTGAAGGGTCCATTAATCATCTCCACGTCAATAAGGCCTAGTGTGTCAATGATTCCTTGGAAGTTTTCATTGTCGCTATCCAATCTCCAAGTGCCCCCTCTTTTTTCCTCCAAGTCGCGTATCATGTTGAAATCTCCCTCCAAGATCCAATGTTGATTTCCTATGTGATTAGAGATCCATTCCAAGTGATGGATAAAGGATGCCTTGTCTCTTTGAGTGGTTGGTCCATACACATTTGATAAAAATCCTAGTTTATTCGATCCCTCCATGGGGTAAAAAATATCTGGTTCCAAATTGGTCTATTTGGAGGCCAATATGGTCTATTTGGAGGTAAAAAATCCCCCCATGAGGATAGTGGAAGGGTTCCAAATTATGGCCAAGCCCCCTACCGTTCCAATTGCATTGGTTTCCATGAATATTGCTTGCTTCCAGCATTTTATGAGAATTTGGATAACTTTGTCTCCTTCACATTTAGTTTCTTGTAGAAAGAGAATATCTGGCTGATGTTTCATGATCCTTTCCCATAGAATGCATTTATTTCTACATCCGTTGAGACCCCTGATGTTCCATGAGAGCATATTCATGATGAGGGTGAGTTTTGGAGAGGGGGAAATTTATCCAAGATCATATGGATCTGTCCTGATTTTACCAGGAAGTGGCCTATTTCTTGGATAAGTTGTTTTTTTGGTTTTCTTCCCCTTTTCTTATCATATTTTGTCGATTTACATTGGTATTTCAGAGGACCTCGTTGGATTCCTAGGCCATAGTTAGCTCTGGCTGATCCTCCCATGGAAGAGTTAAGGAAGACTTAGTGCACTTTACGTAACTGGTCCGGTCGGATTGTGCAAATATCTTTTTTTCGGTAGGCCTATTCCAGATGTACCAGGTCAATTCCTGCTAGGTCTTGGTATTCAAGGTCGATGCCAGGGTCCCAAATGTCCATTCATAAACTGGTTGGTAGAGAGGTATCCAAGGGATTGTCAAAAGGATCTTCGTTTTGAGGTTGAAGATCCGTTGATTTTCCTTTGGAGATCGAGGAGGGAGTTGATTTAGGAAGCAAACACGAGGGGTTGAGGTGATCCTATCGGATATGTTGTAGGGATTCAAAAGAGTTACTTGTATAGGGGCTAGTCGGGGCAGAAGGGGCCACTTTTCTTGTTGGTTTCCTGTGGTAGCCATTTAATTGAGTGTAATCACCCTTGGCTTTGTTAGAATCCACATGATATGCCTTGCTAGCACTATTAATAGGGAATTCATGGAAGAGATGGTCATGTTCGTGGACTTTCCTACAACAGAATGGCATGTGCTTATAGTCTACAGTTTGGGACCATTCTTCATCATGATAGTCTAGAGTTATGGTGTCAGGAAGGGGTTTAGAAATGTTGAAATAGACACAAATGTGGGCATAAGCGATGTATCTTATTTTTTTGTGGCTTATGAAGCTTTAACATAGACTCCAATTTTGTTGTTGATGCCTGCTAGGATTTCCTTCAGCCAGAATTCCTAGGGTAAGGAGTAGATTCGTAAGCAGACTGGAGCATGCATGAAGTCCTCCTTCTCTGGACTGAACGTTTTTGTCCATAAGTGAAGGAAAAGCCCTGCCGATCTATAGAAGTATGGGCCTCCTTCAAATATTTTGTTTCGGTCTTCTAGATTATGTAAAATGACAATGAAGAATCCTTTAGATCCGAGTTGTAAATCACAATTACCTTTGGGTTTCCACCAGTGTTGAATCCATTTTGCTAGGTCCCTTTCTGAGGGCCAAGGACCTAGAAATTTTCCAACCAATGCATAAACTCGCATATATTTCTTTTGGTCTTCTATTATAGGTGTATTTATCACATATTTGCGAGTCGTCGGTTTCTGTGGGATGCGTTTTCTAGGTTCCCGAGTGTGAGCCTCTTTTGCATGGTTTGGGTGTAGATATACTTCCATGGGTTTTTCTTTCAGAAAGTATTATTCCCGTAGGATATTTCACAGTTCCGTTGGTGGTTCAAAATGTGGTCTCTTGAAGTGCCCACTTCCTTGATTAGATGAGGCAACCTTTCTCTAATAGGGGCCTTCGGGCCCTCCTTTCGGGGCTTCCATTGCCGACCCAGGCCGACGGCTAGAAGCTCAAAGCAAGGGTGCTAAGAAAAACCCTAGAAGCTCGAAGCAAAGGAGCTATTGTAATGTATTATGATGTTGTAGTGAACACATTATTGATAATACATATTTTTTTGAATTTTGTTTTAATATATGAAATTCATTGTATCCTTGAAATTACATAAAAATAGAAAATAAAAAAAATTGATAGTAGATCTTGGTTTGTACTAGTGTAGTGTATAATTTTTTTTCACAAAGGTTAAGGTTTTTATCACATAAAGTTGTCAAGGTCACACAACAACCAATTCTTTTGTTTCATAGGTAACGCCCAAGCGCAACATTCAAAAGAATTCTATTTCGGGCTTGAAATACAAGCAACGGATGGATGCATTTTTCCACGGCGGAGATCTCCTATGCTTTTTGATTTAGTGCCATCTGTAAACGTGGTTGGAAGGATTCCACAATTGGCAGGAGGATAAAGATTTGGTGGGGGAACTCAAATAACAAGTGCGCCCAGATCGCAGATCACGACCATATCAATGGCCACAAGTCATTTTGGTGCTGCAACATGCTCAGGTGTTAAAATTCCATGAGCAATACGAAATACAAACCATGATATTATGGGGAGGATATGTGGCATAAGATGGTGCATTTCGAGCCCAAAAGCAGTGTGGGTCCAAATTGCATTTGACGGCCCCAAAATCACATGCTTTTTCAGTGCCATATCTAAGGACAACACGTGGTTGCCCCCTAGTCGTCAGGTCACGTCCCAATCCTGAGGAGGATTCAACCAATGAGAAAGGATTGACTTTTACAGTCTTGAAATAACATGCTTATTCAATGTCCAATCTATGAGGAGCATGTGGTGACCTTCTAGGCATCAAATCCTTGTCTTGATCCTGAGAAAAGATCAACTAATGAAACGAGGGAGTGGTGGTTGAAGCCTTGACTCACCCCATAAATAGAAAGCATGGAGGGTATGGATGTAGATATAGGAATGTCAGCCTGAGGTACCATAGAGGGAAGTTTCTCTAGTAGACCCATGTCGATCTGACTTGCCTTCTGACATAAGAAATACCCATGTAAAGAACCCTATGATAGGAGGGTCAGCTAGGATTCCTGGTTGTTGACCATTGTTTTGAGTATAAAAGTAGGAGATAAAAATGAAGCAAAAGGGGGGTTTAGAGGCCAAAGAGCTGAGAGATCTTGAGGAGAAGGGAACTGCATTTTTCATTTTGTAAGCCTAAGGGGCATGGATTGTAAAATATTATGTTATTGAAGATTCCTTTGGGTTGTTTTATAAGACTGTCTTCTTAGTTTACATGTTGTTCTATTTTTATTTTTTGGAGGTAGCAACTTTGATCTATGGATTCCTGAGGTGGTAGAGGATTTGTTGTCATCTTTCCCATGTTTCATCATTTATCACTAAGAGTCTTGTTGTTTTTCTTCTTGTATGGATGTAGCATCTTTGATCTATGGATTCCTGAGGTGGTAGAGGATCTCTTGTCATCTTGCCCATCTTTCATTGTTTATCACTCAAATGCTTGTTGTTTTTCTTCTTGTTTGGATGTAGAATCTTTGATCTATGGATTCCTGAGGCGGTAGTGAATCTGTTGTCATATTGCCCATGTTTCATCGTTTATCACTCAGACACATTATGTCTTCCTTCTCCTCATCATCACATAAATACTTTGTCTGATAGGAAGTTTAAATGCCTCCATTAAGCACGATACTTATGATTCCATATCCCAATGGTCCAGGACTGATATGCAACAACCTTTGTTATCTTTTCCTTTCTTTGCAGTCTTGGCATGACTCCCGATGTTAAACCCACTTGAAACAAATTTAATGTTACCAGGATTACCCCCATTTGCAGTCTGGGGGTGACTCCTGGAGTGATAACATTAGTGGCATTGTTCCTGGGGACGGAAGTGAAGATATCTTCCCTCAGAGAATGAAAACGAGGAGATCCGGTTTTAGATTGTGAGCTGAAGATGGACACATTACTCTGACTACTTATCTTTCACCATGGTGACTCCATTATTCAGAATTTGTTTGTGACTCGATTGGAATGAGATAAATCAAATGGATATGGAGGATATCCTTCCCAGGAGGTTTTCCCCACTAAATTTCTCTGCCATAGCTGGTTATCCACATCTCGTGCCTCAAATTGATGAATGGAAAGATCTGTTGCCAAGATTTTATGAAGGTGAGAATGACAACCCTCTTGAACATGTTCTAGGATTTCATGCTTTAATGCAACAACTTGACATGCATCATGAAGACATATGTATGAATTTGTTTGTGTACTATCTTCAAGGAGATGATCGTATTTGGCATAAGTCTCTCGAGATTTCTAGCGTTTCTTCACTCACAGAGTTTCATGTAGTTTTCAATATTCATTGTCAAAAGTTTTATTCCTCTGATTTAATTTATCATAGTTGTTGTGAGGACTATAAAGACTGTTTTGGAGCATGTGTGTTTGTTTTCTTTTTAAGTTGAGTAGTGTACATGTCAACCTGTTGTCTTCAACAAAATGTATTTAAGCTTGACTCCACAAACCAACAGCTAAGGCACTAGAACTGTTTGTTCTTGGTAGCTCACAAGGAGCATGCCATCCCCTGTGGAGCCAAATATTATCACATAAAGTTTTCAAGCTCACAGGATGACCAAGTCTTTTGTTGCATGGGTAACATCCAAGTGCAACATTCAAAAGAAGTTTGTTTCGGGCTTGAAATACAAGAAATAGGTGGGTGCAGTTTTCCACGACGGAGATCTCCTGTGCATTTCAATTTAGTGCCATCTCTAAATGCGGTTGGAAGGATTCCACAGTTGGCATGAGGATAAATCTTTGGTGGGGGTGTTAAAATAACAGGTGTGCCCAAATCGCAGATCGGGACCAGACCAACGACCACAAGTCATTTCGGTGTCGCAACATGCTTGGGTGTTAAAATTCCTTGAGCGGGCCGAAATACAAACCACGATATTGTAGGGAGGCTATGTGGTAGAAGATGGTGCATTTCAGGCCCAAAAGCGACGTGGGTCCAAACCGCTTTTGACGACCCCAAAATCACGTGTTCATTCAGTTTCGTATCCAAGGACAACACGTGGCTGCAGCCTAGTCATCAGACCTCATCCCAATCCTAAGGAGGATTCAACCAATGAGAAACGATTGACTTTTACAGTCCCAAAATCAAATGCTTATTCAACACCAAATCCGTGAGTAGCGCGTGGCGGCCTTCTAGGCATCAAGTCCTCGTCTCGATCCCGATAAAAGATTAGTTAATGAAACGAGGGAGTGGTGGTTGAAACCTCGACTCACCCCATAAATAGAAATCATGGAGGGTATGGCCATAGATGCATGATTGTTAACCCAAGGTACCACAGAGGGAAATTTCTCTAGCAAACCCATGCGGATCCGACTTGCCTTCTGACAGAAGAAAGACCCACGTGAAGAACCCTATGATAGGAGGGCAAGCTAGGATTCCTGGTTGTTGACCACCGTTCTGAGTATAAAAGGAGGAGATAAAAATGAAGCAATGGGGGGGTTCAGAGGCTAGAGAGATGAGAGAGCTTGAGGAGCAAGGCAATGTATTTTTTAGTTTGTAAGCCTAAGGGGCATGGATTGTAAAATATTATGTTATTGAAGATTCCTTTGAGTTGTTTTATCAAACTATCTTCTTAGTTTACATGTTTTTCTATTTTTCTTGTCTGGAGCTAGCATATTTTATCTATGGATTTCTGAGGCATTAGAGGATCTGCCATCATCTTGCCCATCTTTCACCATTTATCACTCAGACACTTGTTGGTTTTCTTCTTGTATGGATGTAGCATCTTTGATCTATGGATTCATGAGGTGGTAGAGGATCTGATGTCATCTTTCCCATGTTTCATCATTTATCACTCAGACGCTTGTTGTTTTTCTTCTTATCTAGATGTAGCATCTTTGATCTATGGATTCCTGAGGTGGTAGAGGATCTACTGTCATCTTTCCCATCTTTCATCATTTATCACTCAAACGCTTGTTGTTTTTCTTCTTGTCTGGATGTAGCATCTTTGATCTATGGATTCCTGAGGTGGTAGAGGATGTGATGTCATCTTGCCCATGTTTCATCGTTTATCACTCAGACACATTTTGTCTTCCTTCTCCTTATCACCACATAAATCCTTTGTCTGATAGGCAGTTTAAATGCCTTCATTAAGCATGATACTTATGACTCCATATCCCAATGGTCCAGGACTGATCTGCAACAACCTCTGTTATCTTTTCCTTTCTTTGCAGTCTTCGCCTGACTCCCGACGTTAAACCCACTTGAGACAAATTTAATGTTACTAGGCTTACCCTCATTTGCAGTCTGGGGGTGATTCTTGGAGCGATAACAAAGGCAATAAAAATTTATTGTAGGAATAAAATGTGATTGTAATATATGTAAGACACAAATATATTAAATATATTAAATATATATTTTTAATTATATATATTTTTTAATTATGTAGTTTCATTGATGATGATAGATATTTTGATAGGCATTCAGAAAAATGGAGGTTTTGATGTATTTTCATCCCACACCACTAGGTTTCTCATTTAAAACCTAAATTCTAGGCAACCAAATTAGAGAACACGTATGCTAAACGTGTCACTTAAGCCCCCCAAAATATTGAATGAAAGGAACATGGACACATTCTAGAGCATGTGTGTGTTCTAAAGGGTGTGCACATTCTCAAAATGTGCATGTGCTTTTTTTACTAAGGATTCACAAGGTAGGTATAATAAGAATGTGCCAAAGGAATCTTGGAGGAATCTAGGGTCATCAACAACATGTTGACCTACCACAAAGGAAATTTCAATGGTATCCTTGGTCTCTTGATGGGGATATTATTATGATTTTTTTAATATTTAGTATGGTTCTATGGAACTTAGCTATGGCCAGATGAAAAATCACAAGTGTTAGTCCTTAAATAAGATTATAGGATTATGGGGCCAAGAATGACACTTTGAACTACCACAAATAACCTATCGAGGGTATCCTTTGCCTCTAGCTAGGTATATTGGTGCCACTAGAATTTTTTAGCACTGTGTATGGGTCTCAAGGCCTTGGACATAGCTAAGGGAGGAAACATGAACATTAGGCCTTAAAGGAGGCTTCTATCCATATAAGTCCAAGAAAGATGCCTTAAACAACCACACATAGCCTATTGTGAGTGTCATTGGCCTATTATTCTGGATGTTGGTGCCACTAGGTGGTTTTAGGTAATAGGTATGTGTATTGGGGGCCTGTAGTGATCTATAGAAGAAGGCCATGACTTAGTTCCTAAATAAATATTTGAGGCATCCAAATCCATGAAAAATTCCTCGAAGCACTGCACATTACCTCTCGAGGGTATCCTTGGCCTCTGAGAAAGATGTCAGTGCCCTCACAAGTTTTTGATCATTAGGTATGGGTCTAAAGGCCTTGATATGGTAAAGGGGGGAAACCAAAGCCTTATTTGAAGTAATTCTTTATCCCCAACCCCATCCACTCTTTACACACTACCTATGCCTAAATACCAATATGGCCTTGGGACACCAATGAGTTTTTTCATTAGGCCCTTGCCTCTACTCTGACCATATCCATGCCAGTTCCATATCCCACCCCACTCGAACCCTAGCCTCATCTTCCCCTAGGCCTCCACCTCTATCTAATATCTAACCCCATCTACACCTAGTCCCTAAGCTCCTTATACTCATACTATTGATTTTTCTTGGATTTAACCCTTTATATGTTGAAATCTCTCCTACCCAACACCTAAAAGTTAATTCCAAATGAGTCACTTATTGAATTAAAGAACAACTCAGTTATCAACTAAACATGCAACAAAAGAATAAACAAGGAAACCAAATCAACCACACATAAACACCAATATTTTTGGGTAGATACCCCTGGAAAAACCCCAGAGGGGAAAACAATGTTGAGAATGATATTTTTATGTTAAAAGCATGGCTCCTGTAATAGGGATAATGACCCACTAAGAGAAATACAAGTGCAGACAAACTTGACAAAGTTTTATCTTTTGTATGAACCAGAACTACATGCTTATCAAGGTGTACACAACTTTCCTTCAGCAAACACACATACATAGGCGACTCTCTCCACTGAAACACACGTACATGTATAGAAATTTCGTAAGAAAAACTTCCATATGACATGGCACTCTCCTATGCCTTCCTTTGATTGAAACTCACCTGTGCTACCTTTGTTCTCTCTTCTCATTGACTTGATCTCTAGATGGAAGTCCTTCTCCACCTATCCAATATATTGAATCACAATCCTTTTTGATCCAATACTCTATGTTGACTCCCTCAACACATGTCAAGTTTCAAGTGTATTTTTTCTTCACCCTGGCATTGCTTTTAAAATCATGACTTATATATCCAAAGTGATTGCATGTTGAGATTACATCTAACTTCACTTGAGTTTTAGAAACATGTTGATTACTGTATGCACTTTTATTAAATAACTCAATTAAATAATTACATAATTCATTAATAAAAACAATTTACTTTAATAATTCCCTTAATTAAAGTAAATTCAAGAGTAGAAGGATTTGAACAATTTCCACACGTCTAGACACATAAACCTATGCAAAAATACTTGTCCAATGCTACCACTAGCATCAACACTCCCTCTTAGCAAGGAAGGTATTCTACACCACTCGAAGTTTGTCTCTAAAGAACACAAACTTTCCTTTCACCAAGGATTTGGTCAGAATATCTACAACCTTCTCATCTATGGAAATATATTGAAGCTTCACTTCCCCCTTATGGATCCTATCTCAAATGAAGTGGTATTTGATATTAATATGCTTGGACCTATCATGGAATACTTGATTCTCCCAGAGTTGGATACAACTTTGATTATCACAATATATCACCGTAGGCTCCAACTCCTAATCAAATAAACTTGTAAGCAACTTCTGAAGCCAAATGGATTCATAACTAGCCATATGCGCTGCCATATACTTTGCCATTACTGAACCGAGTGCTACAAAAATATGCTTCATGTTGAACCAAGTGATCATTGTTGATCCCAAGTTGAAGCATCACCTTGAGGTGCTCTTTCTATATACTGCACTACTTTCCCAATATGACTCTGCATATCCCTACAACTCCCCTCCATCTCCTCCAAGATATATCAATCCATACCCCAATGTACCTCTCAAGTAATTGATCACATTTTTTTCTACTACCCAATGGATGTTCCTCGACTCCACCATGAACTAACTTAAGGTATTCACAAAAAAATAAATATCTTGCCTAGTGTTGACCAAATACATCAAGGACCCTATCAATTTCCTACATATCTTGGGATCCACCAATTCTAAATCTAAAGTGATCACATTCTTCAGATTGGTAATCATAAGTGTAGCCATTGGTTTATAGTCCTCCATGTTGATTAAGGTTGGTTGTCATTGATGTCAACCCTTGAAGAAAGCCCCATAGCAAAAAGGTTTGGGTAATGAACCCAATATTGTTTGATGTAAATATGACTCATTATTTTTTTGTCATGGTTGATAAGAATTAAATATGGATGAACTCCAAAGTGGTCCCCTTATGGTGAAAGGCCTTACGGGAAGATGCTTTGTGGAGTAAGAGAACCCATGCTTAATTGTGGAATAATGAGATGAAGGAAAGTGAATTTTCAGGGAAAACGTCCTAGATGGATAGTGCTCGTCATGTCATTTCCAGTGGTATGTGTAATGTCACATAATTCCTCATGGTTAGAGAGTTATGGCCATGAGAAGTTGGAGACCCCAGCTTTGGGTAATGGACCCAAGTTTGTTTGATGGGTAATAGTATGAGTTATGATGAATTTTCAGATAATACTATTCTATATGGATAGTACATGTCATGCCATTTCTGGTGGTATGTAGAATGTCAAATAACTCCTCACGGTTTGAGATTTATGGCCTTACGAAGTTGGAGGACCCTCATATGTCATCTAGAAGCCCCAAAAGGTCAAAGTAATCAAAGTGGTTTAAGAGATTTTAAAAGGTAAATAATGCAGTGAAGTATTTAGGTGTATTATAATTCAAAATGAATACAAATAAATATTCAATAATAAAATTTAATGGAGAAATTAGAGTGGACCCAACCCTAAGGAAATAGGGAAAGTGGGCCAAGTGACCTAGAAGATGTTTTTAGGAGCTACTTGGAGACTGATTATAAATAAGAGGAAGGCTCTCTCATTTTAATCACACTTGACATATTGAATATCTCTCCTGTTTATGGGGTAACCAAAGATATCTAAACTGAAATTCTGAGTGAGGTGAAGAAAATAAGGACGAAATACAAGGAAGGACAAGTGCTGAGGGGTACTTTCTAAGGTATGTTAAGCTGGTCTATACTTTCATTTTTGCTATAAAAGTTTTTTCTATAATGATTCAGGGCATTGAGAACTCATGCAAGTGAAGAAAACCCTATCAATTATCTGTGGTAAAAAATTCTTCTTGTGGGTCGTTGTGCAGGAGTTTTCCAAGTGGAAAATAGGGTTTGGCTGTGAAATACAAATGAAAGATCTCAAAATCAGTAGCTGTTTGGGGTAAAAGGTCTTAATTCTTGTAAAAGATCAAATTAAGTGAGACAAAATGTGTTGTAGTTGGGTTATAGCCTTTAGTATTCATAATAAGATTTAGGATAAATTCTTAAAATATTTTGTCTGGGGTAGGAAACCTACAAGGCTCTCTAGGTGAAGCCCTTAATTCAACAAAGGTGCATTTTGCTATGATACTTTCACAGGAGGTTCAAGTAGTGAAGAACTTGGAAATTTATAAAATAAGGCAGAGAACATTGTGTAGTTTCAGATATTTATAAAATTTCTGCAAGTTCAAAGTTATGATTACTAACTTGAAGTTAGGACATTTGACTAATCCAAAACTGACATGTAGAGACTAAAAAGAAAAGTTTGATGAAAATGTTAGTCTCTTGTTTTTAAAGTTGGGAGGTTGTAGGAATGTGATCATATAAAACCGATTCCCTGCTGAGCTACAAATCAGATTTGGATGATGAGAAATTGATGAGGATTTTGTTTGTGATACATGTTGAGTACATGGTTGAGACAAAGTAGTTGATGAGTTGAAACACATACATGAGGTGTATAGTTGATGATGTTAATTTTATATTGGTGATAGTTGACACATGATTGGTACATATTTGGTACATGGTTGGATACACTTGTTATGAATTACAGGTTGATTACAAAGTTGGTGCATGGTTGATACTTGTTTATGGTAGGAGTTAATTTGTTGAGGTATAGGTTGATGCATGATTGATGCATGGTTCAAATTGATTAGTACAATTTATAGTAGTATATCTCCAGTGATAGTGTGTGGTGGTTCCATCATTCTACTTCAACACTTCTAGGTGGCGGAATAGGGCAAGGACAAGTGGTTGTAGCCACCTTTCCCGGTTGTAACTTAGAGAGAACATTGGGGTTGCCTTGTAGCCTCCCTGCTAAAGTTTGTCAGCAGAGGTGAGGAGTTGGAGAAACACCACGAGGTTGCTTAACTTGCACGAGAAACTAAGGTTGGAGCCTCCTTTCAGTTCTGGAGTTGGAAAACCAAGAGGAAGTTAGTTACTTTACAGTGCTAATTCTTCAAGACATATATAAGAAACATTTTATTGGTTTTCTCAGTTATGGGTTTTAGTGGCTCCTTGAGGTATTACTTTATTGTAGTATTAGTGATTGTTTATTTCTTGCTTCTCATTGTTGGATAATAATTCTAAATTGAAATATAACATTTGAAAATTATTATGATTACGTTGTTATTGATTCACCACCCCCTCTCGGTAATCCAACAATTGGTGTCGAGGCGGGGTTCCTTGATAGGTTTAACCACAGAAAGGTAGATCATGGAAGTACCAACTTCATAAAAATGAAATACCACAATTTGATGGACAAGTATACTTTTGGAGCATAAGAATGAAAGCATATATACATGCATAGAGATTTCAAGTTTGGCAATCAATTGTAGATGGATACCACTCTGACATCAGTGATTCCACCAACAAATGACAAAATGTAGTGAAACTGGTGAGAATAATTTAAATCCAAAAAATGCACTTTTTGAATGGTCTCAATGATAAATTATTCTAAAGTTGCACATTGTAAATCACTTTAGCAGATTTGGGTCAAACCACAAATATTTATGAAGGAGATTCAAAGTCAAAGCAACAAGCTTCAAACTTCTGAGGAGGTCGGTTCAACTAAAATGAAGGAAGATGAAGATATAAAAAATTACTTCTTACGAATCAATAGGAAGTAATAGATGCAATCATAGAAGTTGGGAGAATAAATGAAAGAATATGTAATTGTTCAAAGGTATTAAAGATCTCTTCTATGAGATTCAATCTAAGATATCAACACTAGAAGAAAGATGGGATCTAAACTCAATAAGCATGGACAAAGCGCATGAATCTTCACATCATATGAGATGAGAGTTGAACAAAAAAATCCAGATATAAAAAGAAGCAACCTTCAAAGCACCCAAAGATCGAAAAGAAAAAGGAACAAGAGAAGATATAAGCGACAACAATGGCGCTCGAAGATGATGAAGAGTGGCCAACTTAGTCAAAAGAATGAACAAGGCAACCAGCGGTGGAAGGTATAGAGGTAATCTTCCTTCAATTTGTTGTTTTAGTAGCCAGTGGTACTAGTCATTTTGTTAACAAATGTCCTCATAGAAAAGAGAAATGATGAAGTTTACTCAAAGAAAGGGTAGACAAACATATAAAAGATTAAAGAACTAGAAGAGTTTCAAGAAAAATTTTAAAGAGATCTCATCATCAGGATGAAGATGGAAGTCAGGTGATAGTGTGATGAAAGCGAGGAGAGTTCTATTCATAGTGGTAAAGAAAACTTCGATAAAGAGACTAGAATGAGAATGAAGAAGCATATGAAGAAGAGGGCAGAAGAGAATTTGACTTTCAGGAAAATTAATGGAGTGCCATAGAGTTATGGAAAGAAAAGAAAAACAAGAAACTAGCATAGCAGATAAGAAAAAAAGACGCTCAAGAACTAGAACAAATGATCACAAAATTGAAGGTTCAAATAGAAGATAAAAGAATTGAAGAAGCACTCAAGAACAACTAGAAGGGAAGGGCGGGATCATTGGAAACCTAGAGGCAAAGATTGCCACACTAAGAAAAGATATTCAAAGAAAAATATGCAAAATAGCTCAAAGTTCTGGATAACATTGCTCCAATGATCAAAATCCTATCTTGACAAAGTCAGGACTTGAATACAATCAGGCAGAAAAGGGATCAAGCTCAAAACAACGAGCAAGAAACTAATACAAAAAGTTGTCGAAGAAACAATCAAGGGGATAAAAAAATATACTAGGAAGATTACAGGGACAATCCTCCTGCAAGAAGATTTAGATTCCAGAATCAACAATAGATAAATGATATAAGAAGAAGAAGAAGGATTCATAAGAGCACCTCCTTTCATAAGATATTCAACTACGGTATCAAACTATATTTTTTGGTTTTATGTTATTACCATATAATAATTTTGGACTATAAAAGTACATGAATTGCTGAGCTAACAACAAGAATAATAACTACTTTGAGATCATAAAGGGGTTATTCAAGAGAACCATAGTAAAACAGAGAGAAGAAGTTACAAGCGAGGTTTTGAATATTTGAACTGCTTGAAGTGGAATGTTACAAATGTAACAATTTTGGACACATGGTCAAGAATTGCAGAATGACAATCCCTCAACAGAACCTCAACGAGTCTGAAACAAGAACCTCAGTGACATGGATAAGAAAACAAGACTAGTATAGCAATGAAGAATGCAAAAACACTCTACAAGCTAAACAGAAAAAAAATTGTAGAATGACAATCCCTCCTAAAGAACCTCAACAGAGTCACAAACAAGAACCTCAGAAAATGACATGGATAAGAAAGTAAGACTAGTATAGCAATGAAGAATGCACAGTCGCTCTACAGGCTAAACAAAAGAAACGTGGTTGGTATGTTGACAGTGGATGTTCAAAACACATGACAGGTGATAGAGACAAGTTTCTTACATTACCAAAGGAAAGTGATGGATCAGTCTCCTTTGGAAATGATGATTCATTCAAAATCATTGGAAAAAACATAGTCTGGATTGGGAACAAGAATGAAAAGGCAGAAAATGTTCTACTAGTAGAAGATATGAAACATAATCTTTTAAGCGTGAGTCAAATGTGTGACCAAGGTCATAAAGTTACTTTTGATTCACAAAAGTGTGAGATAAGAAAATAAGGTTCAGGGAAATTGGTCGCTACAACAACATATATTTGTTAAGTGAAATTGGAAATGAAAAGTGTTGTTTAGGAAAGGAAGATGAAAGTTGTCTATGGCACAGAAGAATGGGTCACATGCATTTTGATAACCTTGTCAAAGTCAGCAAAAGAGAAGTAGTCAGAGAAATGTCCTAGATCATAAAACCAACCAACACTTTATGCAAGTATTGCCAACAAGGAAAGCAAACAAAGACTAGGTTCAAATCAAAGGAATATTCAACAACAAAACCACTGGAAATTGTGCATATTGTTTTAGTTGGACCAACTACAACAAAATTCGTAAAAGGTGAGAGATACTTTATGTTATTAGTTGATGATTATACAAGAATGACTGTAGTTTTCTTTCTCAAGAACAAATCAGAAGCCTTTGAAAATTTCAATATCTACAAGGAAATGGTTGAAAATGAGATGGATTCAAGAATCAAATGCTTAAGATCAGATAATGGAGGAGAATTCACCTCAAAGGAATTTATGGACTACTACAACAATCATGGAATAAAAAGACAATTCTTTGTTGCTAGGACACCTCAACAGAGTGGAGTTGTTGAAAGAAAGAACATGATAGTACAAGAAATGGATCGAACAATGATAATGGATTCAAAGTTGACAAATATTTTTTAGACACAGGCAATGCGTACAATAGTTCACATTCAAAATAGAGTAATTCTCAGAAACAAAACTGATAAAACTCCGTACGAGTTATGGAAAGGAAGACTCGCAAATGTGAAGCACTTCAGAGTCTTTGGAAGAAAATGCTACATCAAAAGAGAAGATGGAAGAATGGGAAAGTTTGAATCTCGTTTGGACAAATGAATGCTTATTGGTTACTCAAGTACAAGGAAAGCATACAAGTGTTACAATGTAAGATTAAACAAAGTTGTGGAAAGCATCAACATAATAATTGATGAAACAGGCAGACCGGAATCAAAGGAAGAAGAAAACAAATCAATGAAACAAATTTTTGAAGAAGAAGATGAGAAAGAAGAAAAAGAGGAAGATGAAGATGAAGAGAATTCGACAAAAGTAGAAGAGCAAGTTTAGCAAGTATCTCCAAAGACACCTAGCAAACGAGTACAAAAGAATCATTCTTTAGATCATATTATTGGAAACAAAGATGCAGGAGTTGAGACTAGAAGAAAAATCCATTCACCAGAACAAACACACCTAACACTCTTATATACAATTGAACCAAACTGTTTTGAAGAAGCCAATAAGGATGAATTTTGGAATAAGGCCATGGCTGAAGAATTGGATCAAATAAAGAAAAATGACACTTGAGAATTGGTTCCAAGACCAAAGAATAATAATGTGATTGGCACAAAATGGGTTTTCAGGAATAAATTGAATAAAGATGGACAGGTTACAAGGAACAAAGCTAGATTGGTATGTAAAGGATACGCACATATTGAAGGAATCGACTTTGAAGAGACATTTGCCCCAGTTGCCAAAATGGAAGAAATCCATTAGCTTTTAGCTTATGCATGCTCCAAAAATGTTAAAGTATATCAGATGGACGTAAAATCAGCTTTTCTGAATGGGGAAATTGAAGAAGAAGTCTACATTGAACAACCAGAAGGATTTCAGTTGTCGGAGAACATAGACTATGTGTGTAAATTAAAGAAGGCCTTGTATGGTCTAAAACAAGCTCCTAGAGCATGGTACTCCAGACTAGATAAGTATCTGCAATAGGTAGGGTTCAGAAAAGGAAGTGCAGACAACAGCCTCTACATCAAGGTAAGTCAAGGTAATATTTTATTAATTGAAGTTTATGTTGATAATATTATTTTTGGTAGTGATGATGACATGTTAAGCCAAAAATTTGCAAAAGACATGCATAATGAACTTGAAATGTCATTACTTGGAGAACTATCCTTCTTTCTGAGACTTCAGATACATCAAAGCAACCAAAGAATTTTTATTTCTCAAACCAAGTATATCATAGAAATGCTAAAGAGGTTTGGAATGGAAGATTGCAAACCAGTTATCACTCCCATGCAAACAAGTTGTAAGTTGAGCAAAGATGATGATTCAAAGTCTATAGATCAAAGGCAATATAGATCAATGATTGGGAGCCTACTATATGTGACAACATCCAGACCAAATGTAATGCAGACAGTTGGACATGTGGCACAATTTCAAGCAACACCAAAGGAATCACATGTATTAGTAGTAAAGAGGATATTCATATATCTCAAAGGAACAAAAAAGTTTGGATTATGGTATCCAAAAGGAAAAGATCTATCACTTATTACCTACACAGATGCAAATTGGGTAGGTTGTATTGATGACTGATGAAGCATCGGTGGAGCAAGATTCTACTTAGGTGAGTGTTTGGTATCATGTCTAAGAAAGAAACAATCATCGATATCTCTATCTACAGCCAAGGCAGAGTATATTACAGCAACAACATGTGGTACACAGGTTCTTTGGATAAAACAAACTTTGACAGATATACAGGTTGAGTATGATGAGCCCATTCCAATATATTGTGATAATATAAGTGCCATCAATATCTCAAAAAACCCGGTGATGCACTCCAAGATGAAGCACATTCCA
>SNQJ01S0004514.1:117135-130860 GCA_010110895.2 Picea sitchensis
ATGATTAGGTAAATGTAAAAAAGTAAACACATAAACTGATGTCTTTATAATAGCTAGGAAGTTAATGATTAAAATCGCAGCGATATATTTTGTGTGACTACTAAGAATATTGCAGTCATATTTAATCATGTCCATAAAAAACTTATTAAACACTAAACCCCTATTAAATCTGCTCATTATCAATAGGTGTACGCCTTTCGTGTAATTAGTGGCAAGGGAATCAACCACCACAGTAACTACATTTACATAATGTTACAGAAGACAAAACAAAAAGGACATTTTATAAATTTGCGCATTAATTTTTTAACGGTCATCAAATTTTCGTTCGACAGGTTGAATTTGAAATTCCTGGCATGGTTTAGAAAGCCCATGTACGCCAGGTGAACTATCTCGCTGACATCAGCAATTTGACCATAAAAAATTCTAACGGTGATCACATCAGCACGTTAAGCTATTTAAAAGCCCCGCAACTCTTCCAGTTATCAGGCTACGCTTGTCAAAACTAAGCTCTGTATGCCCACTCTGCTATCGTCCATTTGGTTACGTTGCCAGATGGAGTTTCACAAGGCTATTTTGATCTCGTGCTATGCTTTTTTCCTGTTAACCCGCCTTGTGAAATCTAGCCCTCCCGGTCCCGTGGTGAAATGTTCTGATGGATTTACTAACTGCACAGTTTCTAATGCTTATGGTGTGTTTCCCGATCGTAGCACCTGCAGGGCTGCTCAAGTGGTCTATCCTTCCACCGAAGAACAGCTTGTGGCCTCCGTTGCCGAGGCCGTTCAGAAGAACCAGAAGATGAGGGTTGTGACTCGCTACTGCCACAGCATTCCTAAACTTGTATGCAGGTTGAATTTGAAAATCCTGGCATGGTTTAGAAAGCCCATGTACGCCAGGTGAACCATCTCGCTGAGATCAGCAATTTGACCATAAAAAATTCTAACGGTGATCACATCAGCACGTTAAGCTATTTAAAAGCCCCGCAACTCTTCCAGTTATCAGGCTACGCTTGTCAAAACTAAGCTCTGTATGCCCACTCTGCTATCGTCCATTTGGTTACGTTGCCAAATGGAGTTTCACAAGGCTATTTTGATCTCGTGCTATGCTTTTTTCCTGTTAACCCGCCTTGTGAAATCTAGCCCTCCCGGTCCCGTGGTGAAATGTTCTGATGGATTTACTAACTGCACAGTTTCTATGGTGTAGCCGATCGTAGCACCTTGTGGGCCGTTCAAGTGGTCTATCCTTCACCGAAGAACAGCTTTGTGGCCTCCGTTGCCGTTCAGAAGAACCATAGAAGATGAGGTGGGTTGTGACTGGCTACTGCCACGTTATCCTAAACTTGTGGCGTCTGCTTTTGGCTCTGCATCTAGACTGTGTTGTTTCCGTGGACGAGCACAGCATGAGGATGACGTTCGAGAGCGGTGTGACCCTTAAGGATCTTGTTGATGCTGCTGCCAACGAAGGTCTTGCGTTGCCTCATTCACCATATTGGTTAGGTCTAACACTGGGGGAATGCTAGGCATTGGTGCCCATGGTAGTTCGCTCTTTGGCAAGGGAAGTATTGTTCATGAATTTGTTGTGGGCGTGAGATTAGTTGTCCCGGCATCGCAGGACGAGGGATATGCTAAGGTTGTGTGCCTCACTGAAGCAGAGGAAGATCTAAATGCACTGAAAGTTTCTTTGGGGGTTCTTGGAGTCATTTCTCAGGTATGAATGGAATAGCATATTTGTAGAAATGAATTTTGTTAATTAGTATGCAAGACATTTAGAATTTAGCGATCTCACAATGAACATTGTATAAATTTTTAATAACAACAAGTATATCTTCTGATTCATCATTTTCTCCAAAGATCTTATGTATAAGATTTCTCTTACAAATCCATTTTATTGATCAATGATTTGATTGGGATGAAAGATTATACCGGGGATGAGATTTTTTTTAATCAATACTACTGATCTTCTCATTTTTCTCTGTGCTGCAGGTCACCTCCACTGCAACTCATGTCTGCTGATCCATCGAACGTTCAGCAAGATGATCTGGCACGAATTCGCAGATGTTACGTGGTATCCTGCTAAAGATGGACGATCGAGCGCCTGTTGCTAATACGTCCGAATAAGCGGATTTTAATATCTCTACTTTTTCTCCTCTCCTAGCCACTGCCAGGATAGCAGGTAATAGTATCCAACCCATCCAGATTGATATACGTATTGACATCGATATCATGTAAGGCTGAGTTTATCAAATTCACTGTTATTAAATTCTCTTAATTCGTTAATGCTATTCCCTGGTAACTCGATATCCAAGAAATCCGAAGATCGCTTGTTCTTCAGTCTGTACCTAATTGATAATGGAACTAACTTGAACTATTTTGAAACAGCACACGCTGTAGCGCTATTATTTTGTTCAACTTCCTGAAATTCAAACATTAACGAATTAAGAGAAATTGAGAACAGTGAATTTGATAAACTCACCCTTACATAATATGAAGAAGATCAATCTGAGCATGCATGTTGAATTATCTTACCTGCTCTCCTGGCAGTGCCTAGGAGAAAAGAAAAAGTAGGGCGCAACCCTATGAAATCGTTTACTCCATTCCCGGATGTATTAACAGGCACCCGATCGTCCACTCTATAAAGGACCTTTCGCTGAGCAGGATACCACGTAACATCTGCGAATTCGTGCTTCCAGGCCAACTGCGCTATCCTTTTCCACATCGAAGTCATCTGAACGTTCGTGATGATCATGTTTGAAATATTAGGTTGCAATTGAGGGTGACCTACGTGAGCAATAGAGAGAAAAAATGTAAAGATCAGTAGTATTGATTAAAAAAAATCTCATCCCCGGTATAATCTTTCATCCCAATCAAATAATTGATCAAAGCAATGACTTCAGTAAGGAGAAATCCATACACAAGATCTGGAGAAAATGATGAATCAGAAGATATACTTGTTGTTATTAAAAATTTATACAATGTTCATTGTGAGATCGCTAAATTCTAAATGTCTTGCATACTAATTAACAAAATTCATTTCTACAAATATGCTATTCCATTCATACCTGAGAAATGACTCCGAGAACCCCCAAAGAAACTTTGAGTGCATTTAGATCCTCGTCTGCTTCATTGAGGCTCACAACCTTAGCATATCCCTCCTCTTGCGATGCCGAGACAATTACTCTCATGCCCACAACAAATTCATGAACAGCACCGCCCTTGCCGAAGAGGGAACTACCGTGAGCACCAGTGCCAAGCATTCCCCCTAGAGTTAGACCCAGCCAGTATGGCGAATGAGGCAACGCAAGACCTTCATTGGAAGCAACATCAATGATATTCTTAAGAGTCACACTATTCTCAAACATCATCATCCTCATGCTGCTCGTCCACAGAAGCAACACGGGTTCAGATGCAGAGCTGATGATCAGACCGGACTCTCCACCAGGGCATACAAGTTTGGGAATGCTGTGGGCGTAGCGAGTCATGACTCTCATCTTCTGGTTCTTCTGTACGGCCTCTGCAACGGAGGCCACAAGTTGTTCTTCGGTGGAAGGATAGACCACTTGAGCAGCCCTGCAGGTGCTACGATCGGGAAACACACCATAAGCATAGAAACTGTGCAGTTAGTAAATCCATCAGAACATTTCACCACGGGACCGGGAGGGCTAGATTTCACAAGGCGGGTTAACAGGAAAAAAGCATAGCACGAGATCAAAATAGCCTTGTGAAACTCCATCTGGCAACGTAACCAAATGGACGATAGCAGAGTGGGCATACAGAGCTTAGTTTTGACAAGCGTAGCCTGATAACTGGAAGAGTTGCGGGGCTTTTAAATAGCTTAACGTGCTGATGTGATCACTGTTAGAATTTTTTATGGTCAAATTGCTGATGTCAGCGAGATAGTTCACCTGGCGTACATGGGCTTTCTAAACCATGCCAGGAATTTCAAATTCAACCTGTCGAACGAAAATTTGATGACCGTTAAAAAATTAATGCGCAAATTTATAAAATGTCCTTTTTGTTTTGTCTTCTGTAACATTATGTAAATGTAGTTACTGTGGTGGTTGATTCCCTTGCCACTAATTACACGAAAGGCGTACACCTATTGATAATGATGATTTTAATAGAGGGGTTTAGTGTTTACTGTTTTTATGGACAGGATTAAATATTCCTGCAATATTCTTAGTAGTCACACAAAATATATCGCTGCGATTTTAATCATTAACTCTACTTCCTAGCTATTATAAAGACATCAGTTTATGTGTTTACTTTTTTACATTTACCTAATCATATTTAAAAATTACTTTGATAGCTAACTGATTGCCACGTAAGTGATTAACAGAAATTAAAATTTTAACACCAGATAAATGAAGCCCAACAGTTTATTTGTTAATAGATAATAAAATTTAATATATTCTTTTAAAGATTCATTTCATCTTCTCAACCTTTAGGCATTCACCAAGAGCTATTTTGTTATTGTGCTAGTTTTATTTTCATAAAATTAAATTTTTCCACTTGCAAATGGACAATCATCGTTGGTAACGATGGAAGCGTGACTATGAACAGTCAAAGTCGGTAACCAGGGAAGCGTCATTGTATTATTGCAGAAAGGTTTGGAATTTCAAATTTATTTAGCTATTAACATTAAAATGAAAAATTGATGAATACAACTTTTCTTAATATTTTAATTTTATTTTATTTTAAATGTCAATTTAAAAAATTTACAAATAACTGTTTTTTTTATTTTTAACATTAATCTATCTTTTACAAAAATATTTTACCATAATCTAATTTAGTGTAAAATAATTTTTATCGTTTTAGGTTTAGAGATAGGTTTAGAGACCTATATCTATTGAAAGTGGCCAGATTTATAAACTTTTAATTGCACTGGTTTTTAATGGACACTATTTTGTCAATACCAATAATACTGTAAATTGGGTAACATTATTGCAATAACTCTGAAAGGAGGAATATGGGTCACAATAAATTTGTATTGAAAGAGGCCATATTTAATAAACTTTTAATTACGCAGGTTTTTAATGGACACAATTTTGTCATGCACTTATTACATTTCAATACTATAAATTGGATAAGATTATTGCAATAACTCTCAAAGAAAGAAGGAATATGGGTTACAATAAATTTGTAAATTTGTAGATCATCTTTGTACACCATCTTCATGGATAGGGATGTGGTTAAACCCATGTTTGTGGAAGATGTAGATTTTCCTTGCTTACACAATTAAAGATTTGGGATTGCTTTATTAATAGCCTTATGTTCATAGGCAGAACTGATCAAAGATTTGTTTCAGGCATGATGATTTGAAAAACAACTATGCAATACAAACCAGAGCCATGATAGGTTTTGGCCTATGCAGGAAACTAAAAATAATGGACTAAAATGTATGCATTACCATATGGAGACAACCATTTTCCAACTCATATATCTAAAGGCCATGATAAGTTTTGGCTGATGGAGGAAACTCAAAATAATGGACTAAAATGTATGGAGTACCATCAGAAGACAACCATTTCCCAAATATATCTAAGGGGTCTGAGAGATTGCAAACACCATTTAAAGTAGGAGAAAGGAAGGAGAACAATGTTGCTAGAGGTGGATTTGACTACCAAAGATCTTTCTTTTTGTCTATGCTTTCCGTTCTCTGTATTCTCAATTTCCTTTGTCTATCACTCATCAACGTTCCCAAATGACTCGAGCTATTGGTCCTCCTAAACTTTAACAATACTCGAAGTAAGCCCATTTCTACAATTACCCTCTAATTTATTGCATTATGTCAATCCCATTTTATACAACATATGAACTCAACTGTTTAGGTTATGCTTGACTCTGATATTAGTGATGTTGTCACAAGCATTACATTGCATCACAAGTTCAAGTGATTGCTCTGATTGCTAATATGTACTACGTAGAGTGTTGCCATTGAAAGCCTAGATTGGTGTTATTGTTATCAACTTTAAAACCCTAATCTTGATCTTTTCCTAACTCTAACAAGAAAGAACCCACCTTCATTTTCATTTTTTTTATATCGTCTAAAAGCAAGTTGGAAAAAATGTTTTCCTTCGATAAAACATATGAATCTTGATAACATAAGATTGGTTGATAAAACACATGTGCCTAGGGAAAGAATGTTCTCCTTCGCCTCCTTACTTCACTACTTTTACAACAATTTGGATACAGTGGCCATCATGGTTCATAGGTGATACAATTATAAAAAAATAAAAACTATGTTAAATTTCTTATGTATTTTGCATACTTAGAAATTGGGGTTTTGTTTTTATACATGTTACAACTTGTGCATCTAGATATGGATATTTGTACATGGCATCAAGAGCAACTCTCTAATTGATTGTGATTTTTATTTAATGGATTGTGACCAACTTTCAACATTGATGTAGATGGATTAGTTGGATTAGTTATATTTTATTTCAATTTTCTTGTTTTTGATTTGTTGAATTAATTTCTATTATTGTGAAGAGAAAAAAAAATATTTCAAATGTAACTTGTTTTATTAGTAACATAGGTTGACTTGTGTGGAGTTTGATTGAGGTTTAATGGTGTTGCAGGTGGTGTTTGATTGAGTTTTAATTGTGTTGCAGGTTATTAGACGTTGTTCTTTGAAGCATGAAGTCGAAACCTTCGATAAACAAGTAGTAGATCTAGATGTTCCAAAGCTAGATGCATAGGAGCATATGAAAACCTACATAAGCACCAATGGTAGTTGATAAGTTGGTTAAATCACCAACTTATCCATCACCACTATTCTCTTATCCCCTAATCCTTTCACCCCTTTTACCTTAGTTTACCCAGTACCACCACTACATATAGTGTACCTTCCACATAAATATAGACTTATACACTTAGGCGTACTTCAAATCCTAGGAACAATACCAACTTATCCATCACCACTATTAGCTTATCCCCTAACCCTTTGTTTATCATCCCTCCTACCCTAATTTACCCACTACCACTACATGTAGCGTACCTTCCAGATAAAAATAGAGTTCTATGCCTAGGAGCACTTATAGTTCTATATCCATAAGCATACCTTTGTGATCAAGATGATGTTATTCAAGATCAAGAAATAGAAGAAGAATATCTAACAACAATATTAACTACATCAATGCATGTATTAGAGAAAATCCAAAACTAACACCTGTAATAGTATATATGGATTCTCATGGTAAAGAGCTCGAGAAATATTCTTAATTTCTCACAAAATCATTTTCCCTTAGTAGCAGATCCAACATAATAAGCTTATGCAGTTGGTTCATTAGTTGGTTTTTGTTGGTTAAGTAGTTCTAGAAGCAACACCAATACACTATATTGTGGTTCAAGTGGGGATAGGTGCACCTAAAGGCCCATATGAAGGATTGGGTTCATATCTAGAGATACTACTACTAAATATCCAAATTAATCCAAAAGGATAACAAGACAACTCAATAGATTTTGTTGATTTGATTGAGCTCGTTGAGTAAATTGGTTCTAATGTAGTCAAGTCAGTAGTTGTCATTGATCCATCTTATCTACCATTAGTAGAGGTAAAACTTGTACCTTCTGTAATTGACTAAGTGGTTTTGGGTTTAACCAACACCACCAATAGTAGGGAAGCATTACTAGTACTAGTATCACGAAGAAAAAAAACCAACAATATGAGTTATGGTTCCAAACGCAAAGGAAAAGACAATGATAGAAATTGACCCAATACTAGTTGATTGAGTTTCCCAAGTAAATTCAACCCTTAACGAAGTTTTTTTCCTAACAACATCCCTACCCAACATCCCTACCCTATGGATCCCTTTTGCACATCCCGCTCACCACTTTCATCTTTTGACTATGTTGATTTTTCCTTAGTTGATGTTGATCTAGTTTCTCCTGTCAATGTTGACCAACCACTTTCCATTGTCTTTACTATGGATACATTGCCTACTATTCTCATTGTCATAGGTAAGCTAGGTTTGGGTGAGTTAGTTGATCTAGTTTCACCACTATTGGTGGAGCTAATTTTTGATGTAGTAGAGTTAGGAGTGGTTGTTTATCCTATTAAAGAAGAACTAATAGAAACGTATATATGATGCAAATGCAATTCTAGGTTCAATTGTCGATCATGTTTATTGGGATTGAGGCCAAGGAGCAGAGATTGTGGGAGAAAGATCAAAAGGACTAGATTAAGACCTAGATTATCCACCACTACCATATTTCCTAGAATAAACTTCCAGTTAGAGATCGAGAGCTAGAACTAGTCATCCAAGAAGTTGTTGAAACCACATTTTACCCAGTGGATTCTTAGCTTGATGTAGCTGCACTATCATGTTGTGTACATGTATATAGTGAGGATGTATTTTTCACATTGTTTACAGGAATGCTTAGGAATCCTTGCACCATGCTTCATTGGATATTTATCCTCGCTTGGCTTTGTCACTACACCAACCTGTTTTGACCCATACCATAGGTGCATCCATAAATAGTACATCCATATGAAAGAGTAGAATAAATAACACAGGTATAATATTTTGTTAAATAACTATTTGATCCATAAGTAGCAAAGGAAAAACTGAGGCTAGCAAATCAAGTTCTTGATGATTTGGGTAAAGTGCTCGATCTTTCAACTTGATACCATAAGCTAGTGCATACGACGTAGTACCGTCATCATAGACACAAAACTTACAAAGGTAAGAGCATAATCCATTGATCCAATAGATCTCGTTGATTATCCACAAGCAATAGGTGGTTGATTGAACTCTTGATTTGCTTGTGTGGTTGACTGAACTCTTGATTTTGACTTTGTTTATAATTCTCATAATCATGATCTACTAATGATTATGCTTGTTTATGTTTTCCTTTCAATTTATAATGAAAGGTTGGATAGTGAAATAATGTATGGTAGATATTTTGACTATTACTACTTTGGTTTCAAGTTATTGGATATATCCTACTTGTTAAAATTGACTGGGGTGGTTGTGGAGAGGCCTTGGTATATGTTGATGGGGGTTTTTCTAAGGATGACATTGAATCTACTATTAGGATTTATAATTTGATGTTCCATTGTCAATTTCTTCTCCAAATCTCTTTAAAGGTAGAAATCCAAGGTCCTTAGATGTTCCTCACAATGATATTCAACTCATTGGATTATTTAGGTTGCATATTGGTTTCAACATGACTAGTGCATTTTAAGTTAGCGGCATGATTTGGTATGTATTAGTTCATTCCCTATTATGGATTGACCTCTTGAAGTACTTTTAGTAGTGGATTATCTCATGGAATTTCTGTGTCTTGGATTGACCTCTTACACTACTTTTAGTATTTTAGTAGTGGATTATCTCATGGAATTAATTACCATGATTATCACCATTTGAGTTAAGAAAAATCAGGTAATATTAATTGCATTTGACCTCTTACACTACTTTTAGTATTTTACTAGTGGATTATCATGGAATTGATTACCATGATTATCACCATCTAAGTTAAGAAAAATCTAGTAATATTAATTGCATTTGAGTTATTAGAAAAAGAAATAAGGACTTTTCTATTGACATTTCAAGTAAAACAACAATAATTTATGTAATCATTATAGTCTCTTGAACTTAAAACAATGCATTTTGATTGAGTGTATTAATAATTTATGTAATCGTTATAGTTTCTTGGACTTACAACAATGAATTTTGATTGACTATATTATTAGGGCCTATGAATTCTTGTCATGAAAATATTTTTGGGTCTATTCGATATTTTATTTCATGGTTTGAATTTGGGATAGTTAAGTACAAAAGATTATAATATTGAAAGTATTTATGATGTTTTTATTATTATGATTAGAAAATAAATAGGAGGTATTGGACTTTTTATTACATAGTTCAATAAATAGTTACATATATAGAAAAAATGGCATAATAAATGGTATTGTTCCAATGTTTCTTGTGTTTGATGACATTCCTTGTTATGTAGATAGAGGAGGCAAGATAAAGTGTAATTAGGAGTGGTGTTAGTTCTTAACATGCATTTTGTTTATTAGTTATTATTCAATTCTTATAGGAACAACATAAAGGAACAATTTTGGAATGCAAGGTTTAAATGAAGTTGTTGTTATTACAAAACATATTCAATTTAATTACCATTATACACAATGTAGTCATTGTATACATGGAGCCATGTCATCTTAATATTTTCGAAATTTTGGATTGGATAAAAAACCATGGGAAGGTAATTAGTTGAGTATCTTGAGTAGGATTATTAATGTAGTTGTGGCAAAGGGATGATATTTTGGGTTTTCAAAACAAATAAAACAAGACAAGGATTGTTTTCTATGTTCTATGGATTCCAGGCCTCCTTATCTAAGAGAGTCCAAGACAATGTTACCAAGTCACTATTATGTCTTAATGGGTCTCTTAGATTAGTAGATTGTTGGTGTGAAGAGTTTTCTACAAGGTATCTC
Organism: Picea sitchensis; assembly: GCA_010110895.2. NCBI lineage: Eukaryota > Viridiplantae > Streptophyta > Pinopsida > Pinales > Pinaceae > Picea > Picea sitchensis. The sequence goes on from SNQJ01S0004514.1 coordinate 127,576, forward strand.
AAATATGTGTATTAGGTATGCTCACACTCTTACAAACATCTCTTGATTTTTTATAAATCCTTTGTATTTAGTAATGGATGAAATCATGTGTCCAATTAAGGCAAGGCAAGGAAGATTATGCAATCTCAAAGGCTATGGTTCACAATTTTGTAATCTCATATAGAAACTCAGAATTTTTATATGTTGTACAAGGTAATTCCATTCACAATTTTTATATGTTGTACAAGGTAATTCCATTCTTTCATATCTTACATGCTTTGAGTTTGTTTTTGGTTGAAACATTCCTTATCATACATTGGACTTCATGACTTTTGCAATAGGAAGATAAATGAATAAGATCTACAAATAACTAAGTCTTCAAATCTTTGCATAAAAATTATTGTGTACACTAGCACAACATAAAAGCACAACTTGTAATTTTGCATCACTTGCTCTACCGAGATTTGTAATAGAAAAAGTATGTATTTTGAAAATCATTTTTCTTACTATTTTAAGATTAATAAATAAGGGATTACAAAATTATTATCTTTATATTTAGAAGGGTATTCCTATTTAGTCTCATCTTTCTAAGTTTTTTGATAGCATGGGTTGTAAAAATTGCTACTTTGATTTTTATAATCTAAAAAAGATTGATTTCTAAATTTCACTATTTAAAATATTTAACTCTATATTTTAACCATTGTGCTAATTACTCGTGATTGTATCTTCCATTGATACACTTACCACATACTCGTGATTGTATCTTCCTTTGATACACTTACCACATATATTTTATGATAAAGAAAATCAATAATTAGTCAAAACATGGAAAAGAACAATTGATGTGAACTACTATCACGTGGACACTACAAATAAAAAAGATTGGTTTCTAAATTTCAATATTTAACTCTATATTTTAACCATTGTGCTAATTGCTCGTGATTGTATTTTCCATTGATACACTTACAACATATATTTTATGATAAAGAACATCAATAGTTAGTCAAAACATGGAAAAAAACTATTGACTTGAACTACTATCAAGTGGACACTACAAACTAGTGAAGTATGCATCACGAACCTATTAGCATTTGTGTGGAGAACCTTGCTATTACAACATATATTTTATGATAAAGAACATCAATAGTTAGTCAAAACATGGAAAAAAACTATTGATGTGAACTACTATCAAGTGGACACTACAAATTAGTGAAGTATGCATCACGAACCTATTAGCATTTGTGTGGAGAGCCTTGCTAAAACATACATTCATGTGAATTTGGTCATTAATTTTTCTAATGTATATTCCATACAATTATTTTAATATTCTTTGAAAGTTACACGACATTTGAACTCAAAGATTTTTAACACAATTTATTATCATGCCCTTAAGTCATTCTTTGAACTTACTACCAATGAGAGTCGTTGTAAAACTGTGTTAGGAGTCCTATAAGCAAGGTAGGTGTATGTACTTTGCATGTAATGATATCGGTTTGCACTACGTTGGTACTCTTAGAGTGGAAGGTATCTTTGGAAGTGTATTATGTCCTTTAGAAATAGAAAAATATGATATGGGTTTGCACTACGTTGGTACTATTAAAGTGGTAGCTATCTTTGCAAGTGTATTATGTCCTTTAGAAATAGAAAAATATAAATTATATCATATGTTGAGGATTGTAACAAGATGTGTTATAATAGGTGATGATTATAATAAGATGTGTTATAATAGGTGATGGTTTCAATTTTCAGTTTATTTTCAAATTGGTATATAAGGAATACTTCAATGAAGTACATGGAGGTTACACTTTCAACTCATTAAGATTTGTATAAGTCAAGGAAAATGATTGCAAAAATGTTTTTATAAATTTCTTTTTATTACACATGCCAACAACATCAATTAGTAGTGTCTTTGGGAATAATGAGTGCTTTGAGCCATACACATCAAATATTTATATCTGGAAAATATGAAGGTAAATTTATTTTGATTATTATAAATATTTTTTTAAAATATTTCACTATTTTAAGTAATTCAAATATAATTTTTTTATTTATTTTGTTTTAAGTGATTCAAATATAATCTCTCTATTTATTTTATTTTGTAGTGGTGAAAAAGAAATCTTAATCTGAAAAAAAAAATCATTTATCACAATTGTTCAATTCAAAACATTTGTAGAATTAGTGATAAAATGAATGATATATACAAGTTGAGCACCACATCAATATCTTAATAAGTTTTGACTACGATGTCACACTTTTTTTTAACTGTTTCTAAAGTGCAATGGGTGGAGATCAAGCAAATTGTTGATATGTTGATCGTCGCTTCTATATAGATCAAAACAAATCCTCAACATTCACATGGACTAAAGTGATTCTTGGAGCATGTCCCTTTTACACTTTGTGAAAGGTAAAATGCTTCAATTTGTATTTCCAAAAATGAACAGTTTACCTAAATGTTAAGGTTTATAAAGTCGTGAGGTGCCTATTTCAAGTTATGATTTTGAATAAATTGATCTTTAGTCACATTGTGGATTTAAGCATCATGATAGGTTTTCGCGTCAAACTCACTTTTGACTAAGATGCAAGGGTCAAAATCACTTTTGACTAAGATGCTAAGATAGGAGGGTAATTGTATTAGTAAAATTATCCAAGAATTGCACTTGGAAATAATAGTGTTGTTGGAATTGGGGTACTTTGTATTGGATCCTTGGTGAATGGTGTAACAACACCATCGTCAAAATTGGGCTAATACCCAATTCAATTAACTTACTTTTGAATTTCACTATTTGTATATTTTTGTTTTCCTTTTTTTCTAGAAGTATTTTTACAATCTTATAATTTTATTAATGTCTATTAACTTGAAATAAAGTTTTTAACTACATTGTTGTATTATATCTAGATTTAGGATTTATGTTTGAAGTCTCCCAATTATTTTAGTATTTTTGATAACATAATTTTCTTCAGCTTGAGTGCAAGTTAATAATGGTCTTTTATGACATGTTAGTGGAAATGTAAACATGGAAAAACAACAATATGTTAACTTGGAGGATTAATCAAGGCACTTTTACAATGAGTTTGAATATAGTGTAAAAAGATGAAACATTGGAAATTGAATTAGCTTTCCAAATATACAATTTTTATTCATAGATATTGTGAATAACTATGTGAAATTTGATTTGTTCTAATAGTGGTATGTGAAATTACGAACCTCTTTATCTTCCGCTCTTGGTTTGATCTAACGGTAAGACTTCTCCGCAAATCTACAGTGTAGATCTCTCCTCGGGACTTTAGAGTTTCGGGCTTCCGCCT
>SNQJ01S0004514.1:130910-143197 GCA_010110895.2 Picea sitchensis
GATAAATATTTATGTAAATATTATTTTAATTATATTTATTTTATTTTAGTGAGTTCCTTTAATGCATCAACTTCACCAAAGTCGCGAAGTTCGAAGGGCTTCCAGGTTAACTCTTCTACACCTTCTCCAGATCTGAGGGTCGTAAAGGATTTCCCTTCCTTTTGAACAGATCCTATGGTCCCAACACCACCAATGTTGTGATCTCTCTCTCTGGGGCCAAATACCATGTAAGTTGTGGTTTTACGATACCGCTACTCCTCCTAAGATTCATAACACGACCAAGGTAACCTCTTGGCACTCAGGAATGTTTCTGAGGTCCAAAATTGGTTCCTCTTAACACAATTTCCACTTGAAACCTTGGCTCCACTGACCACTTATCCAGCCCATCCAGGCTCAGTGTTGAAACCTTGGGTCAACTTCATTTTCATTTCTTTTATATCATCTAAAAGAAAGTGGGAAAAAATGTTTTCCTTCGATAAAACCTATGAATCTTGATAACATAAGATTGGTTGATAAAACCTATGTGCCTAGGGAATGAATGTTCTCCTTTGCCTCCTTATGTCAAGGATGAAGCCTCCTTAGGGTAACGATGGATGAAAGTATGGCTTCACTACTTTTAAAACAATTTGGATACACTCGCCATCATGGTTCATAGGTGATACTATTATAAAAAAAATAAAAACTATGCTAAATTAATTTTTTATTATGTGTCTTATGTATTTTGCATACTTAGAAATTAGGGTTTTGTTTTTATACATGTTACAACTTGTGCATCTAGATATAGAGATTTGTGCATGGCATCACGAGAAATTCTCTAATTGATTGTCATTTCTATTTAATTTTTTGTGACTAGCCTTCACCATTGATGTAGATGGTTTAGTTATATTTTATTTCAATTTTCTTGTTTTTGATTTGTTGAATAAATTTCTATTATTGTGAAGAGAAAATAAAAAAAATTCAAATGTAACTTGTTTTATTATCAACATAGGTTTACTTGTGTGGCCTTTGATTGAGGTTTAATGGTGTTGCAGGTGGTGTTTGATTGAGTTTTAATTGTGTTGTAGGTTATTAGATGTTGTTCGTTGAAGCATGAAGTTGAATCCTTCGATAAAGAAGTAGTAGATCAAGATGGTCCAAAGCTAGATGCATAGGAGCATATAAAACCTACATAATCCCCAGTGGTAGTGGATCCAGATGGTTGAATGCTCATGGTCAATACCCAATAGAATAACTTCTGGATTGAGATACACGGTCATAGACTACATGAATAATTCCAAGCGTAGGATAAATACCAACTTATCCATCACCACTATTCTCTTATCCCCTAACCCTTTCATCCCTTCTATCCTAGTTTACCCAGTACCATTACGTATAACGTACCTTCCACATAAACATAGAGTTCTACACTTAGGAGTACTTCAAAGCCTAGGAACAAGACCAACTTATCCATCACCACTATCTGCTTATGCAACTAACCCTTTGTTTAGCATCCCTCCTACCCTAATTTACCCACTATCACTACATGTAGCGTACCTTCCATATAAAAATAGAGTTATATGCCTAGGAGCACTTATAGTTATATATCCATAAGCATACCTTTGTGATAAAGATGATGTTATTAAAGATCAAGAAATAGAAGAAGCATATCTAACAACAATATTAACTATATCAATGCATGTATTAGAGAAAATACAAAACCAACACATGTAATAGTATATATGGATGCTCATGGTAGAGAGCTAGAGCTAGATTCTTAATTTCTAACAAAATCATGTTCCCTTAGTAGCATATCCAACATAAGAAGCTTATGCAGTTGGTTCATCAGTTGGTTTTTGTTTGTTAAGCAGTTCTAGAAGTAACACCAATACACTACATTGTGGTTCGAGTGGGGATAGGTGCACCTAAAGGTCCATATGAAGGACTAGATTTATATCTAGAGATACTACTACTAGATGTCCAAATTAATCCAAAAAGATAGCAAAACAACTCAATAGATTTCATACCTTGATAATACAAATGGACCTCAATAATATTAGAAATTGTAATTACAAATCGATTATATCTTTATGTCACCACTGATTTGTCTGTCAGTCAATCTGTCAGTAGCCAAACTGTTAGTCAAACAGTCTGACAGTCTGCAAGTGAAAATTCACACGTTTACTCAAAAGTCAGTCGGCCATCGGTGAAGTTATAAATAGAGTTGATCTCTATCTTCTCGAGTTCGGGTAAGTGGTTGAAGAGTTAGTCAAATTAATGGTATTTTTTATTGTTAGGTCGGTCTTATCTTTTGTAGGAAGTCTCAGTCGAAGTCTATATAAGATCAAATCGTTTAGTTAGTCGGATGATGAACCATGCAGAGTAGAAAAGAGAGGTATAGAAGAACAATCAAGAACTAGTAGAATGTTGAGGAGTGTAAGAAGTCTGAGTCTGTAAATTCAGCAGACGGAGTCATTAGAGTTGAAGCTCATCTCTGTCATTGTATTTTGTATTCACACACAATGCCAAATTTTATTAATATCAAGCTTTTTGTGTATTGACAAGTTTCTGTCTTATTTTTGAGTTGATGTGCTAAGCACAACACTGTGTTATTCCACATTTATAAATCATTTAATTAAGTGTGTGTATTCAGAGCATGCAAAAAACTGAGCAGTTTGTTGACTACGCAGTGGTTTTGAAAACTTTGTCGCGTAGCCTATTTGCTGTGCAGTATTTTAAACTGTGTTGCACGGAGTAGACTGTACGCACCATCGACCCAATGTAGTCGATCCCAAGATCTGGTATTAGAGTAGGTTCTATCAGAACAAGTTCAAGAGAATAAACTCCGTTAAAAGTGAAATATGGCTTCTACCTCAAATATGCAACCTCCCACTTTTACAGAAAAAAATTATGAGATGTGGCCTTGACCATGAAGGCTTTGTTCCGAGGTCAATATGTATAGAAAATAGTAAAGAATGGCTATGTGGAACCAGTATATCAGGCAACAGATAATGCTCTCACACAAGATGCGAAAGATGTCTTGAAAGATCAAAGAAAGAAGCATGGAAAGGCATTGTTTTACATACATCAAGCCATGCATGAGAGAATACTTCCAAGGGTTGCATCAACAAAGAAAGAAAAGGAAGCATGGGACACATTACAAACCTCTTATCAGGGTATGGACAAAGTAAAGACTGCAAAACTACATATTCTTAGAAGAGATTTTGAAACCATGTCAATAAAATATTGAAACATAGTGGATTCATTCTACACCCACGTCCTTGGATTGATAAATCAGATTAAATATCATGGTGAAACCATAGAAGACAAAAAATTTGTTGAGAAGGTACTTAGGAGTCTTCCTCCTAAATTTGATACCCTTGTTGTGACTCTAGAAGAGAGAAAAGACTTGATTTTTTTTAGTCTAGATGAACTGCAACCTTCCCTCATCAATCATGAACACAGATTGAATAGGTCAAATATGTCATTAGAGAATGAATTTTCTGCGCAGTCATCTATAAGTCATGGAAGAGGAAGGGGGAGAGCTAACTCTAGAGGCAGAGGAATAAGTTCTGACAGAAGTGGATGTAGTAGAAATCCTGGAAATACTGGTGGAAGAGGTCAAAACCAAAGTACCAGCCAGTCAAGTTGTCAAAGAACTAACAAATCAAAGATTCAATGCCATTATTGTAAAAAGTATGGACATTATACATATGAGTGCAGAAAGAGACAGTACAATTAGAACAAGCAAAGTCAAGATCAGTCACACATCGCAAATAACCAAACTTGCTGGCGCAGGCCCCTACTCTGTGGTTGCGTGACCTCTTAGTCTAGGATCGTTCTTAACCACCTGAGTCGGATTGACTCTTCATCTCCCTGCTGGAACCCAACAAAATTTTTCACAGGTTCTTCTTCCTCCGAACTGTGGGTCCTCTTACCCCTTCGAAGAAAGTTGGTCATGACACTTAGCTCTCCATGTCAGACCCCTTCTATCACATGTCCTCAGGCTGTGTCCTGGGGCTCAATCACACAAAGTGCTTCAGGCTTCGGCTTCGGCTCTTTCCATGACAACCAACTCTTACGTTCCTGAAGTCCAAATCAGAGAACTTCAAATGTGCGAGGATCAAGGGTCCTTGTCCCTCCTTCCGATCGACGGTTGTGATCTACTCCGAACTTTGGGAGTCTCTCGATATCTTCCTCCGATATATCCCAGAGTACTACTCCTCCTAAATGTACGTATATCTTCCACGCGTCCCCTCCAGATCCAATGGTCTGGATTCAAATCACTCTTTGCGACTTCATGAAGATCTTTGTTTTCTCTTAGCAAATCTTTCGGAGCTCTAGCTCTTGGATCTCCTGATCTTCTGCCACCTGTCTCCTCCCGATGATGGATGGTTTCACAATCTTTGGGACTTCGGCGAGTCCTCGACTTCCTTGCAAACATAACGCAATTTCTTCTCGAGACTTAGACTGTTCTCGAACTTCTTCTGCACTCCTTGCAGATTCCTGTGTAAATTCTTCTACGACTTTTCTCGGCTTGAAAACCTTCAAGGTTCCCAATTCCTCTGCGTCCTTCAGTGAAATTTCTCGTTCCCTCCTCGCAGTTTAGAGCTCTTCCTCCTAATCTTGTAAGATGGACTTACAGTATCCTCGATGCACTCCTTGCGCTTGGCTAAGATTTTCGACGGCTTCTCCCTAAGCCCTTCCTCGAGTCTTAATGCATCTCCTTTCCTTTGTCGATGCACTCTTGCAAAGCTTTCCTTCCTTAGAGTGTTAAACAACCCTAGGGTTCTCTTAAGGATTCCAACACTTTAGAATGTGTTGCCTTGGTATGCTCTCATACTTGCTCTATGCCCTCCTGGAAGAGTATTTCAAAGTATTCAGTAAATTTGCGCTGTGCTTCCTCCCACACATTCTTTCTTTCCAAGGTACCAAACCACCTTGAAATTTCCCTCTGAGTCTGTGAATTACGCTGGTGTGCCCTCCTGGTAGCTTCTCTTCTTACTCGAACGATTTCAGATACACACTCCTTGCATCGGCTCACAAAGTTCCCTCCCTCTGTCGCACAATCCTTGCACTTAGTGTTGAGAACTAGACTTAACCCAACACACTCACAGATAGAAGATTATATCTCTATCCCTGTAGATGATTTCTAACATACATCTACAACTCAAATTCATACGAATGACATTCATAATGAAACATCCATTACAGTGAAATTGTTAAACAGGAAAAACTGCTACTTTCTATTAATGGTGGAATGTTCATTACAATATATGAGTCTCAACTCTAACTGAGTCTCATCTCTCAATTATCCTATGAATATCTCGTCATTCTCTTTTTCTCCTACTCTACTGGTAAGAATACAAGAGTTTATACAAGAGGGGATCGAGGAGCTTCCCTCCAACTAATATGGTGGTGTCTAATCACCATTCAAAAACGCCTTCCTAATGGGGATATTACAATCATGGTAATATGATCTGAATCGGATGCAGATCCCTCCTACCGTCAACTACTTAATGGCGACCTTATCTCCATCTTATGCGAAGGCACAAATTGGCTCTTCCAACCTGTCAGCATTAATTTCCTCGATCATGCTTGAGATTTTCGAAGGCAAAAATGAGAGGGCGACGCCTCTCCCTTCCTTGAATGCGCACTACTCGTGCTAACCAACTGGCATGTGTTGAGGTGGAGCGATGCTCCTGCATCATACTCCACAGCTACGAAAATTCATGAGCTCCTGCTCATGAGCTTCCCAGCTCTGTTGAAATCCTCCTGGATCCCAAAATTTCTACTGGAGCTGTCCTTCTACTCCTCTTTTCTTCTACTGCTTCTTCTACATCTTCCTCGTTGCTCATGCAGGTTCTTGTCTGTATAGCTTCTCCTTGTTGACCGCTTCTTCTGCTGACCTCAACATCAACCTCCATATCTCCTTTACAGATCCTTCCAGCTGCTCTATCAGTCGATTTACTTTGTGCGGTCTACTTGGCTGCAGCTCTTCATGCATCTCTATCGATGGATCGCACTGATATCCCATGTTGATTTCATCCCTTGTGACACTAACTAGCCACTCTGTTGTAGACACCAATTCCACAGTCTCACCACTGAACTGTTGTTCAACCACCTCTTGGACAACAAACAATTCACCTTGAATAACAATTAAACATTATATGACATTAATGGCTATAACGTTTTGCAATCACAATCCAAATTAAATGCTTTCATAAAACTAAAGTTAAACAATATATGGAAACTGTAAATTTAAATGAGTGATACATATCAAATTTACTTTAAAAATAGATAAATCATTAACAATGTTCATCATTAGCATACTCATAACACATTTTATAAATCAAATAACAACAACAACCACAAATGTATATGAAAAACATAATATAAATGAGTGATACACATATGAATATACATGTCAAACATACATCTCAACAAAATATGTAATAAACATGTCATATATATATATATATCGAGTCAAATATAAAACAATCAATANATATATATATATATATATATATATATATATATATATATCGAGTCAAATATAAAACAATCAATATAACTGTCAATCAACACCACTACTATCTAGGTTCACTACCAGAGCCACGTGAATCAATGTCTCTTCTACCAGAGGTGGAGCCTCTATCAATGAAAATTATCTCATAAATAAATTTCAACAAAAGTGCACTATCGAATGTCTCTCTATCAATATCATGAAGATGTGTAGTGGTACCCGATGTGAACATAGTGTCCAAAGAATCAAAATCTTGAGACATGTGTGGAGGAATAGGAGGAGGATGGGGATTGGTGAATGGTGACACATGTGGACTCAAGAGAAAGACAATGATTGATGGATGCTGACACACGTAGAGAAGGAGGGGGAGGATCATTATAATATAATGACGCATGTGGAGGAGAAGGAGGATGAGGATAATATGTCGATGCAGGCTCAAACACATGTGGAGGGGAAGTAAGAGGAGGAGGAGGAGGAGGATTAGACATGGATGTAGGTTCAGAAATGTGTGGATGGGAAGCATGAAGATCGGTATATGGTGTGACTGACTCATATGGAGTAGAATCAGGAGGAGGAGGAGGACCATGTGGTGGAGTAGAGGATGTGGATGGATTTTCTAATGAGATAGATGTAGTGGGAACATGTGAAGCACCCGTCAAAGTCTTGATGAAGTTGACAACACCAAAAATATGATGCATCAACATCATCATGTCACAAGGAAAAAACACCCATATAGTAGAGATATCCTTTGCATGTATTATGTCTCTAATGAGTGTAGGTACCACTCTATGACTAGTCATGACATGCCATAGTTGATCCACCACTTCTAGCCAAACTCTCATATACAACATGCGTGGAATGTGGGGTATCTATACTAGTGGAGGATGGTTCTCGTCCTCCTCCATCACGTCATCCCCATGTTGGGGAGGCACATCCCCAACATATCTGTCAATATCTGCAAAACAATAGATAATGATAATAAGATAATCGTAACAAAATTTTATAATAAATTACATGTGCATTAAATAAGACATACAAGTATGCAAATAGATTAATCAAAACATAATGATAATATTACCTCTCTCATATGTTGGGTCTTTTGTTGTAGATCAGATGTTTGGACATGTTCTCCAATCCATCCTTGAGTGTGGGTACTCTGCAATATCTAGGAAAGGATTGTCCTCGCTAGCTAATAAATCACACACTACCCTACCAATTAGATAAATGGGAAACTTGTGCTCGCCCCAGTTGGGAATCAACTACCCCCACATGTGCATATGCGCATCAAACAAAGGCCTAGTAGGAAATTGAGGTACTTCTAGACGAGTCGCATAAACCCTCTAAAAATGTAGTGTATACAATTCTAACATGAATGGGAAGAATCTCATCCCAGAAAAAAACAACATGACGATGATATAATTCATGACAAAACTATCTCAAAAAAACATCTTCCCACCTATACAATCAGGGCATCTGCAATAAACTATCTACATAATACAATATAGAGAAACTAATGCATTTCACATTGGAGCTATACTATGATAGTGTCAAGAGAATAAGACACAGGAACCTATCATCCATTCTCTCAAATGAAGACATTCGTAGCTGACCACAACAAACTTAGAACTCTAATGTCGAATGAACATGTGCACCGACATATCTCTACACATATGTCAGTTGGGTCTCTCCTACAAAACTAGGTGGTAGCGCAGGGAAATGGGAAAAATAATCTCCCCTCCTAGAAAACCTAGTGATGAAGTATATATCCTCCTCCATGGGATGATACCGCATATTGGGACTGACCCTAAATGCTTGTCTTGAATGATCCCAACGAAAGATCAACAGTTGTAAAAACAAAGAGTTCCTCCTAAGGTATCTACCCTTATAAAAAAAATTAGGAGGCCAATATCCATCAAAAGGTTATGTGTCAATTGTGAAAGAGGGTGAGGAAAAAACTCCATTTCCCTCTCCCTAGCCTCCCATTCATGAAAAAAATGTGTACATCTATACCTGTTGTTGCTCCTCCTCCTCCTCCTCTTGTTGTCATCATCTATTATTCACATTCAAATATTGTTGGGCGCATATATATAGATAAAATAAATTTAAATTATAAAACAAATACATATATAAATGACGTGTATTTTTAAAAAATCAAAATTTTATTTTTTTTGCAAAAAAATATTAAGAGAAACTGGTTCATCACAAACAAAACATACTCCTTGAATCCAGTGTGATATATAATACAAAAATCACCACCCAACGGTGCATCCCATAGGACACTCTATACCGGATCAATGCTTTTAACCATATTGATTTACTGCTTTTAACAACACCAGTTCATTTCGTTAACAAAGAGGCACTGCAACGCTAAAAATTATGGCTCGCAAATTCACAGTTACCTTTGTTAAAATTAAATCACCGATATTCCATTTCTACTAGAGAACCAACATGATGTCTATCATTGCATTTCATTTGTAACACATCGCTAATAGGGCCTTACCGAAGATGAACCACATTGTTTATTTTTCAAGACATGTCATAGTGCATACGTTTAACATTTACGCACCGATGCACCACAACTATTGTCACACTGTCACAGATTGCAATGGTGCATGTACTAAGTCGCACTTCTCTTATTGGTTATTACAAATATTCCCCGGTGTTGTTTTCTTTACAACACTCATGCATTCATTGGACAAATGGGAACTGCTAAGTTAAATTTCATTATGACAGCCAAAGCAGTGTGATGTGTCACTATTAACACACTGGTACCACTATGATAGTCGAGCACCGATGTTTCGTTCCACTGTGTGTTGTAAAGGATAGAGCACTAGGAATAAGGTTCCCAATTAGATGCCCTGTTATGCCAAGTCGAGAACTATATGTCACGATGCGTTCCTATAAACAATATTGGTGTGTTGGGTTAAAATGGTTGCACCTCTATGTTAAATTTCATAAATCATTAAGTTCGTTGTGTCATTAATTAAGTGAAATGTACCAATGGTGGTTGAAGCTAATGTTTCATCAGTTGTGAGGCATTCTGAAGGGTGCACCGCTTTGTTTCTATAATTTATCATGGTTCTCTTTCCTTAATGAAATTGGTACCTATATATGATATGAACTAGTGGAGGTGCGCACTATGAATTCAACATATTGTGCACTGCATCGGGGCAAGCTGAAGCGTTCACGCACAATGCATGAAATTGGAAACAAAATTGAAAAAAATGCCAAATTTCAAGGTAAATTTAAATTTTGATTGGATGAAAATTGAAATAGGAAGAATAAACAATTTACCTCCCTTATTATGTCCTGAAGAGGGATGTTTTCACCATTGAGAAGAAATTAAAATTTGTGGTAATTTCCAAAATTTGGAAATGTGTGGGATCTATCAATGGAGTTATCCATGTTAGTGTTGAGCACCGAAAATAGGGCGTCTTAGGAAGGAAAGCGGGCATCGATGCTTTCTTGAGAGTTTGGAAGCATGTGATGCACTGTAAAAATGAAAAATGGTTTGGTAATTATTTTTTGTTTACCCTACAATGATGCACCTGATGATAGTGAGGCACATCAGTGCGTGAAGTTTAACGATACTGGTGTGATTTATTCAGTGCATAATTTTTTTTTTATAAAGTATGGTGGTTCTTTCAAATGTTGATGCATCAGTCCTTTATCTTTGATCCATCGGTCCTTTATATTTCATGTATGGTTTTGTGCAGTTGGTTAAAATGGGTGCATCACTACGTTAAATTTTATAAATAATAAAGCTACCCCTACAGTTAATGAAGTGAAATGTATCAGTGCGGGTCGGATCCAATTGTGCGCCGACTCTAGGGAATTCTGAAGGATGCATCGCTTTATTTTTATAATTTATCATGGTTCTCTTACCTGAACTGTACAAGTGCATATATATATATATATATATAACAATGGTAGTGTTCATTGTTAATTTAACATAGTACACACCTGTTCGGGGTGAGATGAAGCATTCAGGTGTATTGCACAAAATTTGAAAAAATGTGAAATTTCAAGCTAAATTCAAATTTTGATTGGATAAAAATGAAAGTAGGAAGGTAATAAATAATTTCCTTAGCCTCTTATGTCCTGAGGAGGCATGGTTGCACCGTTGAGTGGAAATACAAATTCTTGGTAATTTCCAAAATTTGGAAATGTGTGGAGTCTACCAATGGAGCTATCCAAGTCGATGTAGAGCACTAGAAACATGGGTTCTTAGGAAGGAAGGTGAGCACCCGTTATTTCTTGATAGCTTCGAAGCACGAGATGCATTGTAACAATGAAAATCGATTTGATAAAAAAAATTGATTTACCCTACCACGATGCGGCTAACAACAGTGAGACACACCAGTGCGTAATCTTCAACGACATCGATGTGATTTAATCGTTGCTTATATTTTTTATTATAAAGTATGGCAATGCTTTTGAACATTGACACACCAATGCTTTATTTCTCATGTACGAACCAATGTGTATATACCTTAAAGGAACATTGAAAAAAAACCTCTGCAAAAACCTATGGTCTCCTTCCTTCTCTGACAACCTCCACTATGAATACTAATGGTGTGTTTGAGCATTTAAGCATCAGTGCAGTATTTTTTAGGTGTGCATCGGTGCATATATACCTTAAAGGAGAACCAAAAAAAAAACTCTGCAAAAACCTCTGACCACCCACCTCCGCTAACAATCTTCACTATAAACAACTAAGAGATAATTGTTTTGGTGAGTTTCCATAAAAACCTCTACATGGAGGTGTTCTCCTTGTAGTATAATTTTTTATTTTAAATTATATAAATTTTTTAGTAGGAAAATTTAATTTGTACAAAGTTTAGGGTTAAATTACTTATGATGTGATGGATATATCATTTATGCATAGCTAAGTATGTGATACATCATTTCAAATTTCATTTATTATAACAAAAAAATTGATTTACAATTTTTAACTAAGTTTATATCCACAAGAGGATTTTATGGTTTCATTTATACCCAATAGTTAACATTTATGCTTAGTGGGTGTTTTTATGCCTATATTTCTAAGTCCTAATATATGCCCAACATTTATTACAAAGTTGTATCTTTCAACTTTTTTACAAGCCAACAAAAATATAATGGATAAAGGTGACCTCTCTTTATTGGAAAGGAATCATTTTTAGGTACAAATGGATGATTAGAGATATTTCCATGCATGGACTGTGACCTATCAATATTCTTATACTTTTGAAGTTATTCATGCACATAATTATTTTCTATCATATTCAATAACATCCTATAATGAATTTATTTGAAGATTCTTTTTATAATCAATGAATCAAAAATAAAGAATCCATAATAGAAGTGGTATAGAAAATATTAATATCTCTTGAGCTTCACATATTTGGCGGTCAAGATCAAAACGTATAGTAACTTTATAGAAAAGTATGATTAAAACTAATACACATATATGCAAGAGTATATAGTAAGAACCCTAACAAACACAACCCTTCATGCTCGCAACAATATCTTAAGTACGGACAAATTATGTTTGTTTTCCAAACATGTAAAATGAGTATATTATATGTTAATGAATATATTTTCTTATTATTATATATGGTTTTATACTTTATCAATATTTTATAATTTAGTGAAAGATTCACCAATACTTTACAAGATTTTATAATTCAGTGAAAAATTCGTCAAGAGTTTACAAGATTATATAATTTAGGAAAAGATCCACCAATATATATATATATATATATGTGTGTGTGTGTGTGTGTGTGTGTGTGTGTGTGTGTGT
>SNQJ01S0004515.1:0-19700 GCA_010110895.2 Picea sitchensis
CATGCAGTGGGAGTTTTGAGCAGGTATATGTCAAAACTAGGGAAGGAGCATTGGACAGCAGTAAAGAGGGTCTTCAGGTATCTTCGTGGCACCACCAGTTATGGATTGTGCTACCAAGTAAGATCGGGATTGGACAGAGTGGTGGACATACATGGCTTTCTTGATGCAAACTAGGCTGGATATTTGGATCGTAGAAGATCTACAAGTGGGTATGTGTTTAACCTATTTGGAGGAGCAATCAGTTGGATGAGCAAAAGACAGGCTGTAGCGGTACTCTCAACTACAGAAGATGAATACATGGTAGCCACTCATGCAAGCAAGGAAGCAGTATGGTTACAAAGATTGTGTTCAGGTATTGGGTGGGTACAACAAGCAGTGAGATTAGACTGTGACAGTCAGAGTGCAATATTCCTGGAAAAGAACCCAACTTATCATTCGAAGACAAAGCATATTGATCTTCAATATCACTTTGTGAGAGACATGGTTGAGGAAAAGAAGGCGTTGCTGGAAAAGGTTGACACTTTGAAGAATGTTGCAGATTCATTGACAAAGTCTGTGAGCACATAAAAGTTCTCTTGGTGTAGAGTAACAATGGGCATTGTTGCCCTGGATTGTTGACTATATAATCCCCTGAACCCCTGGATGCAAAGAAAACAACAAGTGGGATAATGTTGGGTATGTGTTATATTCTTTGCATGTGTGTGTGGGGGGGTGCGTCAGATACGACAACTGCGTCTGGCGGTTTTTTCTATTTTTAGCGGGTTTTTCTATTTTTAGCTGATTTGTGAATTAATCCTGGATTAAGGGATTAGGGTTTTAGTATCTACAGAATACCTAAAAACATTGCATATATTGTATGGTGAATGGTGAAATTCGATATAATGAAAATAAGAAAGGTTTTCCCAATTGAGGGTTTCCGGTAAAAATCTTTGTGTACTCTATGTATGAGCCATTGATTAATTTCTATATTGCTTAAGAATCTATATGCATTGCTTTACTTCGCAGGTTTAAAACTTACACCTTCAAATTTAAGTTTAGCGAGCGTGAAGGGCAATAAGATCGCTCGGAAATTTTTTCATGTTTAGAGGATCTAAAAAGGTCTTAAAAGAAGACTTGTTGTGTTTTGGGAGTCCTGAGGGTGAGGTCAAGAGTGATAATGAATCATGCAAATGAGGCTCAAACTCGTAATCAGGAAAAACTACTAAGGACTCTCGAGCCTATAGTCATTAGTGATGGCATGGACACCAAAATGCAACCAGAATCTACCTAAGGCATCCATGTGAAGGTAGGCTCTACCACTAAATTAAGACACCTCTAGAGCAAGAGTAAGGGTTTTGTGTCGCAATTCAGTGGGATCGATCCTATGGCAAAGTGAAAAAGACAATGAGGTGAAACAAGTGGAGGTGGAATTCTATCTTACATGCACAAAGTTGAAAAAATGACTTTTTACCAAAAGACATTTAAAACTGACCCAACCCTCGAAAAACTTCCCAAATACCCAAAGTAACATTAATCATAATCATCCACCGAGAAACTCAAGAACCATAGTAAATGATTTTCAAGCTAGAAAAAATGACAAAAGGGTCCAAAAAAATGATAAAAACGGGTCAAAAAGTCTATAAATAAAAAGTTGGCAGCTCATTATCACCATTGTAAATTGAGAATTGACCAAAAGTCAAAAAACACCCCTTTGCCGAAATAGTTGATTATGGGAGCTTTGGTGGATGAAACGAACTTCTGTTTAGACCAAGTAAGTACACACTAACCCCTCTTGCATTCTCATTCCTCAATTTTGTATTTGTTTTTGTTTTTTGGGGAGGTGTTGACCTTTAAATAGTTCAGCCCTGCATGTACGTGGGTTTTCCAAGCACAGCCCGCATGTACACACGGGCAGAAGATAAATTGTCTTCGTGCACATGTGACTGTCCCCAAGACAGCCCGCGTACACCCTCAAATAAGTGGAAAAAACTGGAAATGCAAGAGTTAACTCTCCATTCATTTTCTTTTGCAGGATGTATGTGCATTGGAGAGAGAGAGAGCATGAGGACATTGATTTTTTGTTCTCCGAGGACCCTGGTGATATCGTTTTTTTTTCACAATGCAGGTTGCTAAAGTTCTTCCAGTGTCCATTTATGAGGGCACAACCCAAGTTGCTAAATACATTGATAGATTACCAGCATCTTGATGCAGAGGCATTCATGCTTGAGAGGCAGTCGTTGACTCCAACGACTGAGGACATTTACTTCCTGACTGGTGTCTCGAGGAGAGGGGATCCAGTCAAGTTGCGCACTTTTCCCCCCGGGCTTCACAAAATTGAGGAGTTGATTGGACTCCATTGCGAGGCTGGTACTAAGACAGTATGTTCTCAGGTGCCTATACATAAGATCAGCAACCTATCACTCAAAGTGATAGTTCTACTTATTGGGCGGATCACTAGATCTGCAACTTTACATTAGGCTTCCCGGGCGCACATGCATTGTGCGGTATAGTGCTTAAATGCATGGATTTTCGACTGAAGTACCACCATGTTGGATTGCATGAAGAGACAGTTGACAAAGTGTCGAATACAGGGGCACCAAAACTTCAGGTTTGCGACCATTTTGTGCTCCTATTTCTTTGAGAGGGTACCCAGCCTGAGTCTTTGAGAGACTATACGAGGGCACGAGGCCTCTCTCCCAGCTCTATGCATATGGGCAGCGTTGTTTCCACGACAAGGGGGAGAGAGGACCATCAAGACCTTTGATGACAAGTTTTTTGACTGTTGGTCATGGCAGATTCCAGCAATAGAGGACTACCCCTATGCCGAGATCATTTTTTCTAGAGATCTTGACATGCCAGTACCTCCCAAAGCAGAGCGAGGAGAGATGGGTAAGTTTCATTTTCAAAGTTATTTAATTTTTATGTCTTTTTATATATATCATTTTTTTGTATACCAGAGTATCTGACACGTACGTATCTGTTATGTATAGATGTGGGACCAGTGCATCCAGTAGACTTCTCGAGTACTAGGCGGAGTCCTCGACCAGAGGTAGGACCAGCTGAATCCACTGGACCAGCAGCAGCAGCAGGGGGGCCTCCAGCCGGAGAGGCTGAGAGATTATCGAGACAGGTAGAGCGGAACCTTACCGTGCTCACTCGTATAGTCCCTATGGCAGAGATCGAGGATCTCCCACCGTCGATGAAACCTCACGTAGTTGGGGTGCCACGAACCTGGGTCCATCTCTTTCGGAATTTGGCAAACGTTGTTGTTCACTACGTCAGGGCCAACATGCATCGCCCTTAGCTAGGCTAGACTACTTACGTACCGAGAGCACCTTTTGTATATTTTTAAGGGCATAAGCCCTGTGACTCTGACTGGACATATTTTTGAGGTACTTGCGCCCACCCATGTACTCTGATATTTTTTTATATATATATGGATATTTTTCATCTTTTTATGTCTTATGGATTACATCTATTTTACAAATGTATTTACATGTGCGTGTGTGTGATTTTTCTTACATGTGTACAATATGTCAATCTAATACATGATTAGCTAGAGTATCTGTGATTTGATTCAATATCCTAGGAACATGGATATACATAATGTAATCAAAGTTTTGTTCTAAGAGACGTACCCTAAGGAACCGTCGATGTAGTGTAGGATCATAAACGCGGTAAACCCCATTTAACTGAGACACAACCAGCTGAGTGTCTAAGTAGACGCGGAGGTGAGAGATACCATGTGACAAAGAATCATGAAGAAATTCTAAGACTGCGTTGTATTCGGCGACATTGTTTATGGTGTCACCTAAACAGATACCTCCTAAAGATAGCAACTGGACATGAGGTGTGAAAATCACCCAAGCTGTGGAAGCAAGCCTCCGAGTGTGTCAGCTAGCATTGTCTGCAAACCCAACGAACACCTCTAATTCACTTGACATCTGTCACAGTGAAAAAGATGACATCAAAACTGACACATCCATAAAACAAAAAGACGAAAACTAAAATGAAAATGTACAGGACTATACATATGTTACAAGAAGTCACCCAAGACGACCCACCTATGAGTAATACTTATTGAGGTAGAGCCCATTTCTAGGCTCTGCCAAATCATTTCCCTCAAAGTCCACCAGATGAAAAGCGCCCTTCTTTAGAACCTCCTTCACGATGAAAGGTTCAAACCACATGGGTTTGAACTTGTCTGCCCCCAAGGGGTCCTTATCTTGGTCATAGACTAGGACAATGTCTCCTTCAGAGAAAATATGAAGACGGACGAACCGATCATACTAACACTTGAATTTTTGTTTGTGAGCCTCGTTAGTCAAGGCTACATCCGGACACTGCTCATCGATTTTCTCAAGATATAATAAACGCTCTTCAAGCAGTGAAGTGTCTGGCAATAACTGTACTTCCAACTTTAGAGAGGGGATCTGGCACTCAAGACTGCTTCCAACCCGTAAACGAGTTGAAAAGGTGAGAAACCAGTTGCAGTCTTAACAGACATTCAGTAGGCCCATAATGTCGAATACAACATCAAATGCCAATTTGACCTGGCCGAAACGATCATTCGTTGTAAGATAGTCTTAAGGGATGTATTCACAGCTTCCACCTAACCATTCACTTATGGGTAGTAGGGTGATGAATGTTCTTGCCTCAACCCAAGATTTGATGTTAACTCGGACATCATTTTGTTTTGAAAGTGACTGCCATGGTCAGTGATAATCTCTCTCGGGATGTCGAACCTTGCTATTATCTGGTTAAACAAAAAGAGAGTTGTGGTCTCGCCATCATCTTTAAACATTGGCATAACTTTGACCCACTTCATGAAGTAGTCTACTACTACGATGATATAACGGTGCCCCCTTGCGGAAGGAGGGTTGCATGTAGCATAATCAATCCCCCACTTAGTGAAGGGACCAACTGTGATGATGGGAAACATGGGAGTGGGGTGTGCCCTCATCTTCCGAGAGAATATCTGACACGGGTGGCACTTCTTGACCGATTCAACACAATCTTTGATTAATGTCGGCCAAAAGTAACCAGCTCGTAGAATCTTTTGGGTTGTTTCCAACCCAGACAAATGACCGCCACATGCTCCAGTGTGGCAATCATTAAGCGTGATTTCCACTTCTTCATGGGTGAGACACCAATGAAGGATGCAATATACACCTCGACGATACAGAGTGTCCTCGAGTATGAGATAGTTTTTGTCCTAATGGAGTATACGGCGACGGTCATCACGAGAAGCTGAGGTAGGGAACTTCAAATTCTGGAGATATACTAGTATATCTTCGTACCAGGGGTCCAAAGACGTGATCAAAAACATGTCTCCTTTTATAGGAGACTCCTCAGGGATAACATCTCCTGATTCGACTAGAAGTTCCGATATGATTTTCGCAAAGACCAACGACTTCTTGGACTTTGCCGAAACAAAATCCAAGTCAAATTCCTGGAGGATAACTATTCATCTACTGATCTTTCCGCCAATTACACGTCATGTCAACATGTATTGAAATGGATTCACAATGGCAATGATGGTGGTCTTGCGAAACAAGATGTAATGATGGAATCGTTGGACAGCATGAACTGCTGCCAATGCAAGTTTTTCAATGTGGGAATAATTGAGTTCCGATCCAACCAAGCCTCGACTCAGGTAATAAATCACATATTCTGACAGAAAATCATCCTCATGAACCAAGACCATATTGATGGTCGACTCTGCAGCGACCAAGTACAATAAGAAATATTTATTATAATTGGGTGGCCAAAGTAGAGGGGTAGACATAAGGGCATGTTTCATTGCTTCAAAGGAGCATTGAGTGGCTTCGTCCCAATGGAAAGGAACGTCCTTCTTCAATAAACGCATGAAACCCTTTTTGATATTGGCAAGAAATATTCAAGATACAAGGCACCCAATTGCATCTCAGCACATCTTATCATCCCCAGACTGATGGTCAAACTGAAGTTGTCAACAAGTGTTTGGAAACATATTTGAGGTGTTTTGCATCGGAAAGGAAAAATCAGTGGGCTCAATGGTTACCACTAATTGAATGGTGGTACAACACTTCTTACCATACATCTACCCGCATGACTCATTTTGGGGCAGTATATTGGCACTAAGAATCACCCTCAAATTGTAAGGTGGATAAGCCTAGTATCCATCAAAGTATATGTAAATGTAAATGGGTGATTAAAGGTCAAATGGACAAGACTCAGAATAATAATGTTTTAACTCAGAAATTTGGGCTAGCATGCATAAGAAAATGAGGTCTTGATTAGCTTCAGTCAGTGAATGGGAGTAAAAGTGATCAGGATGAAGACTTAATGAGGGAGGTGTAAAGGTCTGCTATTGACATCAGGTCTTCAAGTAGCCCAAGGAGGAAAAACTCAAACACAAGAACTTCTTGAATTCAAAGTTTAAAGAACACTGAAGAACATCATAGCAGTAGTATAATCAAACATTCATCATAACACAACCATAACAATCTCATGTGGATCATCCAATCATGAATACTTCAGCATAAGAGGCAACAAGATGATATAAAGAGAAACTGACTTCTATTAATAAAAAATTCTCAAGTCCAATACATAACCATAGAAAAATCTACTTATTCAAAAATATTACAATCAGGGAGCCCAACTCAACCATTTGAACCCTCTTAATAATTTTTAATATGTATTTATAGTCAAAATGGAAACGCAACAGCTAGAGGTGCGAGATGGCCTTCCTCCCTTGGGATTCTCTAAAACAGTTATCATTCTAACACATGTGCTAATAGATCTTAACAAATTGCTACAAAATAGGAACCATGTTGGAAACCACTCCAACAAGAATCAAATGAAATTGTCTCCCTTACGGCGCATTCCTTTCCATTTCCAAGTGTCCTCCAGGGGTTGTATGTTGTCACCATACTGCCACCTGTGATCCTCGGTTCTATCCACATCATCAACCATCCAAAGGTGTCATGAACTCGAATCCCTTAATTGCAGGTGTCAGTTCGTAGCGCCATTCAATAGTGCATTGGGTAGCCAGTTCTGTAGTTCCCTTTGCAAAACCACTCTGCACATTTCATAGCGCCTCCTCCAAAAAAGGCGTGCAGTTTCCATAGTGCCCCTCCTGAAATAGCTTCTACAGATTCGGTAGCGTCATACATGAAATAGCCTCTGCAGAATTGGTAGTGTCATTCATCAAAACATATATGTGGATATGGTAGCGCCATCTATCAATTGTTCCTGTAGATTCGGTAGCTCCATTGTTGAGTTCAACTAGGAGATTTCGTAGCATTCTGCAGAAATGGTAGCGCCACTATGTAATTCGGCTAAGAGATTTTGTAGCATATTAGGTAGAAAAATTGCATAACATACTATATAGACGATTCCGCAGTGCCATGGTGCTATGGAATGTCTGTGTTTTTTCTGTGTGATGAGACCAATCCTTCAAAAGCACAAAAAACTTAGCTGGTGGGTTAGGAGCCTGTAGCTGCCTGTATAGATGGAAAAAATTATACTTCCTTGATCACTTTACTCTTGCAAAAAGAGACCAACCAAAAAAATGGATCTTATATCCCCCAACTACTTCATCAACCTAGCACTCCTCCTTGTTGCAGGAGAGATTCCCTTTATCATAGCAGCATGTTTTTCTTTTGCAGGGATACTCTTCTTAAGTGCAGGTGTGATCTTATTTACTATTGGTTCATCTCTTTAAATGGAAGCTTCTACCAGAACATTCAAGTTCCTCTAGGCCAATTCATCCTTGACATGCTACAATTCTTCCTTGAGTTTTCTATTTTGAGACTAAAAGCCTTTGTTTTGCCTGTAGAGGTTCTTAAGTTGTTTATGGAGATGCAGGGCTCTTCTTGTTGAATTTTTTTCCAGATCAAGGGTGTCAGTGTACATATCCATGAGATTCTTCATCTCAGTTCTCTCAGATAAACTTTTTTCTTTCAAACGAGCAACCTCGTTCCTAGCCTCCCTGAGTTGTCTAATCAATCTTTTGAAAGTATGATTACTAGGTGGAGTGTCGATGTTGATAACCTCAACAGGTTTCTCAATGGCTTCACATTTATCTTTATGTTTCACAGGGGATCTATCTATCACCCCAATAGGCTTTCAATGCCTTTACCCTTATCTTTATTTTTACTTGGAACTGAAACCTTGGGTAGGACTTCTGCTTCAACAGCCTCCTTGAGAGTTGATGATCTAGTAAAAGGCTTCCTGATTTTTATCTTAGCTACTAGAGCAGGTGAAGAGAAATGCAATTTCCTTCCCCTCTTGGATGTGGCTTTAGTGGATGAAGAGACTTTTTCCAATTCAGGTGCAGGAAGAGGTGAAAAGTCTCTCTGTGGAGAGTGATGAGACTCCCTCTCTACTTCTTCAATTTCCTTGATGAATTCTTTGTCTTGAGCAGTGGCTTTGCTCTTTCTCTTCCTGCTTGTTCCTGCTGGAGAAACACTAGTAGATGGAAAAGGACTCTGCATATTATACTAAGGAGTAGAGGTTATATCCATTTGCATGTGGGTAGAGATAATGAATTGTTCCCAAGGAATGTTCCTCTTCTTCAACTATTCCATCACCAACATCCTGATCAATCCAAAGTGAAAGACATTAGTGTCCAAAGCCTTGGACTTGGCTTGGACTCTATGAGACATCTTCCCCATGCTCCTCAAAAGGTAGAAAGGGATATTCATTGCATCTTTACTAGTAAAATGTAGCAAGAGCCTTATATGGTATTGGTATAACATGTTAAACCTTCCCTCACATGTGAAATATCTCTTGATGATCGTCATCATTTTATCAAAATATTCAACTAGGTGGCTTCTAGGCACTCCCTTGGACAAATTATCTTTCTGATAGTCATATTTGAGGAAGTCCTTGGAAAAAATAGCATTTAGGATCATGGATTTAAACCACCTATCACCAGTATTAGGAATCCTAGTGGTTGCTTCAATAGAAGCTTCAGATACCTCAAACTCAAGGTTTCCCACCTTAGTCGTAATGCCATCAAAATGTAATGCAAACTGCCTTGCTACTTCAGGATGACCCCTCTGCATGTTTTGGAAAAACAAAAGGTAGCCAACCCTTTGAAAAACCTCCCTGACCATTGGCTCAGCATCAAACAGGTGCATGTCACAGGGTTCAGTCTTGACCACACTCCCTCCCTTGTGAGATTTCTTCTTCTAAGGTGTCTCCATGGATAAAAACATGGGATCAAAGGTTGTGGTGTAGTGAGGGGTAAGGAAACAAACAGATGAAAATCTCAATGGGAAATGACAGTGGCTAATGGTTGCTCTCTCTCAGGATTTTCCTCTAAATCACCTTGAATTAACAATAAACTGTTTTGATGGCCGTTCTTTAAAAATGAGAGAGAAATTCTGATTTAAGGAAGGCAAGGATGCATTGTTCAGTTTTAAATCACCACACCATGGTCATCAAATCTTTGGAAGGGTAGGGACTTCTTCCAATCACTGCCAGTAGATCTTGATATGGATGAATGATGATACAGTGAAAAGAAGAGGCTATGCATGGGTCTCTGAATACAAAGGATAGCACTAACCAATCCAGGTAAAACACAGCGCATGAAAAAGGGGATATGTAGCATATTTTTAGCAATGTCTTTCTGTAGCGTTCTGTGCACACAAGAACCAAGTGAATGATCAGGAACTCAATATTCAGAAGAAAAACGAATTGGCCTCTAGAATGGATGAATGAAAACCATGTGACAATGGTTGCAAATTCTGTGGGAGAAAATATACAAGTGCAAATGGATGAGGGAGGAAGTAATCTGCAGGGTCATGTGCTACCAAAAGCTAAGGTAGGGGTGTCTCAAGACTTTTCCATGCAGTTTGAGAGGACTCACAGAATACCTGGATATGGTGTCTGAAAATGGAGGATGTGCAACCAGTTAGGAAACTGCCACGTCCACCTCAGCCTCCAATTTAGCTTTGGCAGTTGATCCTATATCGCAATCTGCAATTGGTCTTAACTAGTGATTTAAGCAGCGTCAAGCTTGAGAGAAAATTCAAATGCTCAAACTGTTAGCAAACTCATTAATGACCAGATCTTAATATCCTTTTTTAATCGACAAGGGTGTTGAAAACAAGGTAAATCATGACATCATCTAATTATGATGAAATATAAAAAAGATCAAAGGACAAAGGGTGTGCTACGGAAACTCCTAGTGAACTGGCAACGCCTTTTTCAAAATTTGATTTGACCCCCTTTAACAGACATAGGGACAGCATGGCAAGGATAAAGGATATGAGTGGATGGAGTGATGTGTCAAATCATTAAGATCATGGTATGGGTTATGCTTGATGTCAAGTCAAGAGGTGAGTCAAAATAATAAACCATAGAATGAACCTAGGCTTAAAATCTATGTGTGGGCCAAAAATGTGAAAAACCGCAAGTCTTTATTTGTTCAAGCTAACCTAAGCAAATCACACAAAAAAATAAAGCAAACCTAAATTCTAAAGGCTAAAAAATTTAAACCTAAGGGATAAAATACCCAAGGCAACTTAATGTGATAACACAGTATATGGAAAAAATCCACCTTCAGTTCTCTCATACCTGCCAGGTGTCTCGAACGTCCAGGCGATTGACCAAACGCTTAAATTTCGAGAGCCTATTCTTCATACCCTCAGAGAGAATTTGGTGATGGCACAGAATCGCGTGAATAAACAGGAAGATCAAGGTCGCTCTGAACGTCAATTTGCAAAAAGAGACTAGGTGTTTCTTCGACTGCAACCTTATAAGAAAAAGTCTCTCAAGGCTAACCATTGTCAGAAACTAGCACCCAGATTTTATGGTCCTTATACCATTCTCAAGCATGTAGGACAGGTGGCCTAATAGTTATCTTTCCCCAGTCATTCTAAGCTCCATCATGTTTTTCATGTCTCCTACTTAAAGAAGGTGATTAGAACTAAGTGCCAAACTCAAACCAACCTTCTCGAGTTGGATGAAGAAGGCTCCATCTTGTTACAGCCACAAGCATTTTTGGACCAGTGTGAGCATTGTCTGTGTCAACACACCATCAAGGAAGTGTTAGTCCAATGGAAAGATACAACTCCAGTAGATGTGACTTGGGAACCAGCTACCATTTTGCAGCAATTTCCTCATCTCAAGCCTTGAGGACAAGGTTGTTTTTAAGGGGGAGAACATGTTAGGGACCTAACCTCCCTAACCCCTCACGTAGATAGAATAATATATTTCCATGTAATAAAGGTCAATATTAATAAGGTCTAGCAATAAGGAAGAATAAGTCAAATGTAAGAAGACCTAATAGAAGCTTCCGCTTCTAGAAGGATCTTCCTCTAGATTGTTATTTTGGATAGATATATTTAGTATAAATAGGAGTAGAGGGTATGAGAAGTTTTGTCTTGGATATTATTGTAATAGAGCTCTACTTTCTTGGAGGTTTCCCCCTCAAAGAGGCAAGTTAACATTTCTATCAGTAGTCAAAGTGTTATTTCTGGTGTTATTTTGGTATTATTCTGGTATTGTTTTGAATATATCATTGCTTCTCTGTCATTTCTAGCTAAAATATTTATGTTCTGCATACTATTTTATATATGGAATACTACAAGAGAGAAATTTGAAGAGAAAATCGAAAATTTGAAGAAATCATCGACCAAAAAATTTGATAGTATGGTTGAGTATACTTATGATGACATTGATAATTGGCTTGTTGAGTACACAAATAAAAATGAGAACATTATCTATTGACCATAGGGAAATTGAGAGTGAATTGTCAAGTATCAAAGTAAAGCAAGAAGTAATTGTTTCCCCATTAAGGGAATATATTAAAGAATGGTTAAATAAAGTTATAACCAAGATTGTTGAATTTCCAACGGAAGCGGTTACAATCGGCCACATAATCGCAACAAGTAAAGATATAAAATGCACATAAACAAGCAAATGGAAATGAGATATTCCATCACAGTAAGTCCATACGGATTACATACTTTCTTCCTTACCATATTTCATATAGTTATATTTATTATTTCATTGGGTATAACCGAATTCTAATAAGTTCCTCCTTGTCTTATGTACAGATCATGTTGTTCGTGCTCCATTGCATCTTCTTCTCTTCATCATATTTCTTGTAAATATTTTTATGGTCCACAGGAGCCCCAATTCCAGTCCATTAATGGACAAATGCCTTTAGATTTCAAGCATTGTAGCATACATTATCATTTTTGAGAAATCCCAGAGAACTAAGTCAGGATTGGTTTTGATTGTATTTTATAACCCTGAGTTTTGAGTATAGAATATTTGAAGTCGATCTATCAAAATTTTCTTTTGAGATTAATTAATACTCTTTCAAAGTCCTCTTGTGCAATTGGACCATTTTATTTTATTTGAATGTGATCAGAATTTTTATTAAACTTTGATGGATGTGAGGATTTTATCATTTTCTATATTGTGTGGTGTTTGAGGTTCCTAGTCCATTTCTCAGGAATTCTCCATATATATAAATCTTTTATTTTTTCAGTATTTTAAATTTTATTGAGCCATTAAGAGTTGGATTCAGTCATTTGACATAGTCTCATATTATTTTTGATATAAAACATTTAAATAAAATCATAAACCAAAGAGGAGTACCACCTCTCTAAAAATGCAGGGGGATTCATATCCTCGTGAGGTTGTTGTTTCAGTCCTAACGGATTCAAACATCAACAGGAATCACGCCATTTTTTTAGGTTATCTTTTTGTAATGTTAAATTTGATTTTTGTAAAGGGGCAATTAGAGGAGGTTCGTCTCCCTAATTGTGTTTTACCCTAAATTTAACTGGACAAACTAATTTTATGAGGTCTTGTGTAAATAAAGGCCTTGTGACATTTCATTTTATCATAACTCACTCTCTCTTGAGTGAGAGACTTGGCTGAAATTTTCACCCCTCTTGGGCAAATTGCAAATCTCTCTCTTTGATGTTCTTATGATGGTATAAATTTTCTATTCGAGGAAAAAGGTGATGCATTATCTCTCTTGATGTTTGTTCTTGCATGTGTGGTGGAATATTCTTGGTAAAGAAGAGTTTATCTTGTTAATGATTGAACTAGGTAAGGAATTTATGCTTTGTATTGTTTCTTTCTTGGTTGCAAGGTTTATCTTGACTAATTCTTGGAGGATTATAAGGGCATACACCATCCACTAGTATCTACAACTATTATTTTGGACAAGCTATTTTGCAAAGGTTGCTAGGAGTAAAAGGGATTACGCCCTCCTCGATTTACCATGCTAGGTTTTGCATGCTCTAGGAAGTAAAAGTGCTTACACCCCTAAAGAATTTGAAAACCCTAGATCTTATACAAGGGACTCCATAACCCAATAGATAAAGCACTAGTCTGAATTGCATTTGAGACACAATATTCTTGCATTGGAATATACGTGAATTTACGAGATATTGCAATTGTTCAAGCTGGATTATTTTCTACATGTTATAAGCATTATTTTTCCCTAAGGGCATCCTCTTTTAGCCAAGAATGTTATTGTTGCAATAACTTCAATGCTACATCCAATAGGGATGAAGCAAACTTCATTTTCTTTCATTGTTTACCCACTTTTCCACCACTGAAATTTACTTGTAAACCTAGATCATTGTTCTACTTCTCATTGGCTTCTTTTTTTACGGTTTACTTGTTGATTTATATGGTTGGAATTTGTTGTTGTAGAAAATGTTTGCTACAAACATAAGGTTGTTATAATACATTTTTGATAACACTAAATAAGCAACCCTAAAACTCACCAAAGTCTTGTCTCATTAATTGGAAATTTAACTAGTTTTTACTAGCTTTAATTCCCTAATCTTATACTTGATTTTGGTGGTTAAATTTGCAGTTGATATAACTTGTTTACTACAGAAAATATATTTCCATACTGCTGCAATTTTGGGGCAGCAAGGTTTCTTCTTGAATACCTATTGGTTAAAGTCTTGTTTAATCACCGTTTGTCTTGTTCTTGGCAAGGCTAACATTGTTTTGCAGGTATACAACTATTGACAATCATTTCCCCTTCAACAAGACTCGTCCTCAAGCCATCCTTCATATCCAATCATGACCTTTAGGGGATCCTTCCTTCATCATATCACTTTTTGTCGCAATCCCCCTAGGGTCACCGGGATTCCTCCCTTGTGGTGACTTGTCATCACTAAAGTGAGGGGAGTATCTATCTAAGGTGATAGTGGGTAGGTACTCCCATAGTGTCACACTTTTGTGGTTTGGTTCAGGTTGTGCCCAGCCTATAATTTGTGTGATAACATGTCCACTATGTAATTAAAGGGAAATAATAGGCTCAATATGTAACTAAAATAAAAGAATATAACAATAAGGGGTAGTTTGCATCGAACTCCTAGGAATACTCATGAGAAAGTATAAATACACAAGTATCATTGTATTATATGTGTATTGAATTGTATTATATTGTAGCAAGCATGGCTTGTGAAGTGATTCCTTCCATAAGGAGTATTTGATGGTGTTACCCTACCTTAAGGGTTCTCTCTATATTATTGGCGTTGTTCATGGTGAATAGTTTGGTATCTTGGATGTTCTTGGGGTTATTTCTAAATTTTTATGGTGGATTCTCTCTTATATTTTTAATGGATTTGCTACATCTTGAGAACCCTTTGTCCAAGGTGTTTGTGCTCATGAGCATTTACCTATTTATAAAAATATTTGGGATAACTTTGTACATGAAAGGATACAATTGGAACCATGTTTAGTTAAGAAAAAGGACGTAGAAGACCTAGCCCTCAATGGGAGGACAGGTAAGGGAATCAAGAAAGGAAACGATAATGGAAAGAAGGGAGAACCAAGTTCAAAAAAAGATGAGAGATGTGAAATGTTTTAGGTATCACTAGAAGGGGCATTATACCATCCAATGTCAAAAAAGGTAGGGGAGGCAAAGAAACAAAAACAAGGTACAGGGAGTGCAAGGACCATAGTAAAGTATCATCCCATCTTGAAACCACCTTCTCCATGGTCTCTTGTTTATATTTTAACTTTGTGTCAAAAGCATTGGATGGTATGTGAATAGAAGGGTGTAGAGACATATGGCTACATGACACTCATTAATGGACTTTAGGAGCAAGAGGGATGAATGTGATTGGAGTTGGGTGATGATGCTACTTATCTTGTGAAACAATTGGGCTCCATTTCCTTTTGAATTCCATTAGTGAATGTTCTTGAGTTGGGCGATGTTTTGTTTATTCGTAGTTTGAAAAAAAGTCTTTTGTCAATGTCTTGCATGACAGATCTTCAGTGTAGAGTTGCATTTGAAGGGAGGTGATGCACTCTCATTTATTGTGGTCTAGAAGTCTAAGGACTTTATCCAGAAGTGTGCAATATAGCGGTGTTTATAGGTTGTTTGTTGATCTTATGGCACTTGTACATGCCAGCAATATGTTGGGTGAGCCTTGTAGTTTTGAGAAGGCATATGTAGAGCATGTATGGCGAGATTCCATGGAGATAGGTTCAAAACCTATTGTGGAACCAATAATTTTTCCCAAACTTGCCACTAATGGAAGTACTGAAGAGTACAGGGACAAGGTTGTTGGATTCTCTTGGAAAGAGGGAGTTGGCCTTGATGAGATTCTTTCACCAGCTACCATTGAACTCTCTCATAATTGATGGACAATGTTGATGGTTTTGCTTCAATTATTGGAGGTTTTGAGGTGCATATGTGTAAGATACCCATGTTTATAGTTTGTTGGACACCCTATGCAAGCGGTTGTTTACACTATGAGCTTGGTACTTCAAGATGGACGAGATTTTTGTGGATCTTTATCTTTGCAATTTTGATAGCTCTAATCCACTTGTCTTGGGATTGTATAGATATGTGATCATCTTTGCAATAAGTATTTAGCAATGCATGTTGTGGTGTCTAAAGAGTTTGGCAAGTTCTTGATGATCTAAGGTTATATTCATTTAGAGTCATGGGTGGTTAAGCCCCTAGCAGAGGGGAGGACCTTTGAGACGATGCGATAGTATCTTGTTTTGTTGGATACAGTGAGACTTCTAGAATTTATAAGATCTACATTCCATCTTAGTGGAAGACTGTGGTGAGTCAATATGTGAACTTTGATGAGGATGTGTAACCCTTATTATTCCCCATTTCTAGGGATAACTAAGGAGAGGATGTCTCAAGGCCCTCAAGTTGCATACATCGAATGTCGAGAGATGGATTCACTTGTGATGTCCACTTACATAGATGAAGACCCACTTCACCACCACACTTCTTTGGTTCATCGTGATGGCATCCACCACATCATCATGTTTTCGAAAGACAATGGTTCTTACTCCATGAGGTACAAGTTAGGTATTGTGGTAAGTGTCACTTTAATACTTAAGGCATTTGAGTATGTTGCATTTAAAGTTGTTTTTAGTTATAGAACGTATGCTTGGAAATTATGATCTTTGTCATGTTTCACCTTGGTGGTTGACATTGTGCCCTAATAAGTGGTCACCCTTGGGGAAAGGTTTTCTACTGGGAGTTCTGCTCGATGAGTCATTGTACCATTCCCAATAATACTTATCATTTTTCACACCTCTTCCTTTTTGTCTCCTCACCTTTTGGGATTTTCGGGTGTACTGACCTAAGAAGGGATTGTACCTCGTTTTATGGGAAGAACGGGTTGAAGGCCCAAAGGCTTGTAGCTGGAAAAAGATAAAATCCAATCATAAACCTTCTAGATGCTCGCCTAGGGATACCAAGGAAAATGAAATGGCTCTCACAAGAAACTAATGGGACCCGTGAAAAATAACAATTTGAAATATGCCAACCAAGGCAGAGCATGTGTGGACAATGTTTTTCATGCTTAGGTAGAAGTCCCACACATTGTCTTCAACTTGGGGAAGCACATTGTGACCAAGGTAGAGTCAAGGTGGGCAATGTTTTCATGCTTAGGTAGAAGTCCCACTTTGGATTCAACCAAGAAACATGTTAACTAATTAATGGAAATAAATGGGCTTGGAAAAAGGTTGCATTAAAAACAAAGGTGCAGCACACCCTCTACAAAGGCACCCATAAATGAGACAATATAAACCCTTGTATGTCATGAACCCCATGCTCAAAAGTATTACCCCCATCCACTTCATCTTCTTTGCATGCCTTAGAGAAGGTTCACCTAGAACACATTCCTTGACTTGAGGAATGACTTACCCAATAGGTCACCTTAACAACCCTCCCATACCTAAACTTGGCAAGTTCCATAGGGTCTTTGAGCACTTGTTTAATTTCAAAAGGTAGTTTTGATGCACATGTTTAGGTGGATCTTGTATTAAATGTGATTTTACTTGCCATGATACATTTGACTTGATACCCTTGGAGGGTGCATTCATTTGTCTTTGCAAAACCTCGCTTGATGGACTTTTTGGAAGGAATAAGCCTAGCTTGGGCCTTCATTGGGGCAGGAATCCCACAGATTGGATGCCATGACCCACACCCTAAGGAGGAGATAGTTGGTGAACGTTGTCTTTGGAGGCATGAGGAGACACCTTGAAGGATGAAACCTAGCCCCCTTTGCCCAACATTTGACCTTGGAAGGTCAAAACATCTCTCTCAAGGGCTTGACACCATGATTTGGGGCTAGGGTTTGATGATGGTGGTGATGTCTTGATGGAGAATTGGCATGCTTGATGGAGAGAAAGCACTAGTGCAAGGGATGGCCTTTGGAGGCCCAACGAATTCATCTTCAAGCTCAACGATTTGCTATAAGTGCCAAAATGTCACCCTAAAAGGGCATGACATCATATTTTTAGGGTTTCTTTGTGTTAAAATTAAATTAAATTTGTAAAGGGGAAAATAAAGGAGGTCGGCCTCCTTATTTTGTGGTTTACACTAATGATATGTGGACAAACCTTATGTTGAGGTCTTGTATAAATAAGAGACTAAATCATTTCATTTTATAATAACTCTCTCACTTGAGAAGAGCTAGTTGGCTGAAATTTTTGCCCCTCCTGGGCAAACCTCGTTTCTCTTTGTTTGATGCTATTTGGATGCTTAATACTTGTCTAGTGGAGCTAAGTGGTGCGCTATCTCCTTGAGCCTTATCTTTTGCTATGGTGATGAAATTGTCTTGATAGATGATGGTTTATCTTGCATATCTCTTGGAATTGGTAAGAAATTTCTACATATTATTGGTTTTTATTTCTTGTTTCAAGGTTGTTCTTGGCTAAAACCCTTGGAGGAGTATAAGGGCATACACCCTCCACCAAGTTTATCATTGTTGTTTGATTGGTTAAGCCATTTGCAAAGGTTGTTAGGAGGAGTAAAAGGGCTTACACTCTCCTAGACTTACCTTGTTAGAATTGTTTTCTCTATGTAGTAAAAGGGCTTACACCCCTACAGAAGTAGTAGACCTAACTTTATACAAAAAAACTCCATAACCCATTAACAAGGCACTA
The DNA here is from genome assembly GCA_010110895.2 of Picea sitchensis. Classification (NCBI taxonomy): domain Eukaryota; kingdom Viridiplantae; phylum Streptophyta; class Pinopsida; order Pinales; family Pinaceae; genus Picea; species Picea sitchensis. The sequence continues at coordinate 18,382 of SNQJ01S0004515.1, forward strand.
ATCTAAATTTGCACTGGAGAAATAAAATCGTCTCCATTGGTACACATGATTTTGAGAGATATTGATTTTGTTCAAGTTGGAATATTTTCTTAGCATCACAAGGTTGCTTGAGCCACTAAGGCATCTAGAAGTTCGCTGGTTATAATCAAATAAAAGCTACACCCATTAGGGTTGCAACAAAACTCATTCAAACTCTTTCTTTTACTTACTTTCCAACCATTAAAATTTGCTTGGAAACCACTATAATTAATCTACTCATCATTGGATTTATTTTGGGTGGTTTACTTGTTGATTTTGGTGGTCAGATTTTGTTGTTGAAGAAAAAGTTTGCTACAGCCGGTTGGCTACCCTAAATTACTTATGATAACATCATTTTGTAGCCTCATTTCACCATCAAATTGTATGCTTAACTATTGGAAAATTATCTACTTGTTTAGTGTTTCATTGTCCAATAAATATTTAGTATTTTTTATGGTTAATTCTGCAGTAACTCACTCTTTTTATCATTGATATATATTTTTGTTTATTGCAATAATATAGGACAGCAAGTTTTTTCCCCTTTGATTATTTGGCTTGTATCTTTATATATTGTCTTGTCTCAGGCAAGTACAACACTCTCTTGCAGGTACAGTATACTTTGGTGGCCTACCCTTATCAACAAGGCTCTCATCCAAGCCCTTTTTCACTTCCTAACTCGACCTATAGGGGTTTCACCTTGCATCTCTTCACTTTCCATCTCAATCCCCCTTGGGTCACTAGGATTCCCCCCTTGTGGTGATTTTCATCATCACTAAAGTGAGGGAAGTATATATCTACAATGACAGTGGGTAGTTACTCCCACAGTTGTCCCACTTTTGTAGACTGGGTCGAGTGAGACGAACAAAGTTCGCTCACACAAGAATAATCCAAAATATCTAGAATATAACAAAGTAATCCATATAGGATTGTAAATCATAAATGAATAATAAGATATAAGATGATATAATGAGATAGATTACAATTGAGAATGAGGGCTTGCTTATATACCCACGCAGGGGTGCCTTTTACCAATAGTCATGTCTTTTGAGACATGACCTTTCATTATTAATAATTATTATTTATTAACTATAATTATGTTATGAATATCTATTTATGTATATTTTATGTTCATAACATTGCCTTCCCCTTAAAAATGCTTTGTCCTCAAAGCATAATCACCTGAAGGCTTCCCTTTGAACTTTTGTTCTGGCACACGATGTCTTCTCAAATCTTTTGTGCTTGGAGTTGTGACTCTCGACGAAACATGATGATATAACTTTTGAATTCCCAAACTAATGTGT
>SNQJ01S0004515.1:22949-38163 GCA_010110895.2 Picea sitchensis
TGCTTATATACCCACGCAGGGGTGCCTTTTACCAATAGTCATGTCTTTTGAGACATGACCTTTCATTATTAATAATTATTATTTATTAACTATAATTATGTTATGAATATCTATTTATGTATATTTTATGTTCATAACATCGAGTTTTTCCCAACTTACAATTTGTGCGATAACAGTCGTTTAGATCATAAGGATCTCCTTCAATGATTGAAGGATGTGAGGAGGTCAATCGATTGATTCAAAGGATAGAGTAGAATCAAATCCAAGTGTGGATGAGGACAGCATGAGAATGGATATGCCCTCACCTTCTACCCCAACACACAGGAAGGTGAAATGGCTTACTTGGAGATTGTAGGATGCACAGGAGCATGTAGGAGCACTCAAATATTTAATGAAGGAAAGTATACCTCCTAGGAGATATGCTAACCATATTGTATTGGATAATTCCATTTGTGAGCCGTCAAGAATTGCTTTCAAAACTTTTATTTATACTCCACTGAATTGATCTTACCTCACTTTTCGAAAGAGGTGAGGTAGATACCTTGATGTAGGAGAGTGATGTTTGGATGATAGTTCCTTTCTAGGAGCCATTGATTGATTCTGAGACTACAGCAGGTTTAGATTTGCATGTGTTAATTTTTTTTTAGTTGTCGAGGGAGCAAGTTGGTGTTTGTCAAAACACTTTCCATGTAAAGTGTTAACTTTTGGGGGTTACTCTAAAAGTGTTCACACCATGCTTGAGGGTGTTTCATGCAATGTGGAGTATATGGTGTGTTGACTACCTTTGGTTGTATCGTGACGAAGATACAATTGGAGATAGCTTACTCATGGATTGTTATGCCTTGACTTGATGCTAATGTGACACACTTATTTAGGAGGTTGGAGACTTATGTGGCTTAGTGACTTCCTCATGGAATGCACACATGGACAGTTTGATTGCTTGCTTAGGAGTATAACCCACCTCGAGAAGGAACATTGGGTATATTGTACAAGGTTGTTGAGCTCTACATAGCATGGAGGTTGAGGGTGATCATGTAGGTATGATGGGCCTGAAGGTACACATGGTTAATGAGAGGGCATTGGAGCATTAAAAGTCCCTAGAGGTGCATTGAACAAATCTTGTGGAGAGTTAACATTGGGACCCTTTCTTGTTGGGCATGCATGCTTCAAAGCTTGACATGTGTTACTTAGGGTTGGAGTGTCACGTGTGGGCCTATCTATTGTTTAGTTAGATTACATGTTGTGGATAAGGTCCACATTGTTATTCTTGGCCTCCCTCACTTTTCATATAAATAAAGGAAGGTGAATGTATTTTCATTTATTCATGCACTCATGTTTTCACACACTTGTATTAGCGATCATGTATTCACACATTTGTGTTAGAGATGTGAGAGCTAGAGTGAATTAGTCTCTTTCATTATAATATTCTTCATTGCATTTTCTCTCTATCTTGAGCACTATGGCTCTTGAGGAGATTCAAGAAGACTAGGGTTTGGGTATGGCTTAAGAAGACCAAGGAAGTCGAGGTTTGGGAGATACACTATAGGAGCAAAGGGAGCACTTGTTTTTGTGGTTCTTGTGAAAGAAGAAACTAAAAAGATTGTGGCATTTGAAAACCATGGTACTACTTGGAGTGTTTAATATGGAGAAGATAGAAGGAGACTAGCTTACACACGTGTGTGATGAAAGTGTAGGTGCAAAGAATGACTTGTCAATGTGTATGATAGCTTGTTGTGGATCTTTAATGGAACAACCAATTTTACTTGCAAGTGATTCCTAGCTAAAAGGAGTTGGTGGGTGGGGTTTTCTCGTTTCCCTATCTAGGGTTTGGAGAGCATGACTTGTACCAACTTGTATTAAGTTGTATTGATATAAATCTTAGGGGAACTTATAGTCTAAGTTTGGATGTATAAGTCATAAATTCATGTTTTTATGTAAAAGGGTACTTGATAGATATGTAAAATGACAGAGTCAAACCTAATCAAAATTGACTTCATCCAAAATACACCTTACAAAAATGAAATAGGAAGAGAGTGAAAGTCGAGAATGAGAGGTCCCAAAATTGGCCTCATTGCATGTAATGGTTCTTCTTAATGAAATCTTTCTTCTCCAACTCTCTTTCTCATATTTTTGTGGTGTATTCAATTCATGAATTTTCATCAATGTTCTTGTAATCATGGCAAATTTGTGTGTTCTCTCATTTCTCTGCATTCAAGCCTTCTGGATCTTAGCCCTCAAGATTTGGATCATTGGTATCATAGTGGGTTACTACTCCATGGGAACTAGGGTTTGAAGCGCATTTCAAGTTTAAATATTTGCAGCAATCTCCAACCTCCTTTCGGCACTCTCAAAGTCCATCTGTTGGGCCATACACTATAAGTATAACAATTGGTCCACAGGTATTATAGGAATTTTCTTCCCTCAGAACTTCATTCACCATTGCAAGAGCATCCTTAAATGGATTCACTACATCCATTGGTATGCAACATTTTTAGAAATTTTGCAGGGTTTCCATGCTGCTCATGGAGGTTCCATGGCCTCTACAACAACCTAGGCTTCTCTACAAACCCTTAGCATCCTTTGTGGCCCTCCGCACTTAGTTCTCTCATATTCAGCGTTATTGCATATTCATGCAACCATTTTACAACTTAAAAAATCTACAAGCAACATCTAGAAGCTTGGGCAACCTCATTCCAACCTTTTCTCAACTTACCCACAATTGTCTGGCCACCATAGGAGCACAATAATGGACAAAATACAAGGCAGCTATCTTCTGCAAACTTTCTTCAAGTGCCACGACCTCTACATAGTGTTTCGAAGGGCATATTATAACTCATTCTAAAGGATTCTATGTTGGCTCAAATGGGTTTTTCATGAAATTTCATTTCATCTCCCGGTTTGTGAGATATGATTGATTGAGTACCAAAGCTATAAAATAATGCAGTCACGCGTCCCTTGAATTTCAAGAAAAGTCTTCTCAGTCCACGAGCTACAAAAAAGAAAGTATCTTATATCAATGGAAAGCACTCTTCAATACCTCAAATGGGTCTTCAAGAAAATTTGATTTCATCATCTATATCAAAAGATATGAACAAAATTGCACTAAGAGGTCCGCTGCAAGAAAAATAGGGTTTTTTCATTTCAATTTTTGTGTTTTTGGATTTATTAAATCCTATTGTAATATTTTTTACCCATGTAAAATACCACAGAAATTGTAATAGACATTAACAACAAGCTTTTCATTGCCAACCCGATTATGGGTCATCCAAAAACCCATGGTTAATCCACCCTTCTCTTCATTGGCACTCGACATAGTGTGATCATAATGGTATGATGAACATAAAGGGGTATATTTTTTTGAGCATGGGAAAAATGATGGGGACCATCATTTTTGAAGGGGGAGGGAGAGAGGGACGGAAGAAGGGGGGATTTATCTGAATCTTAGGAGGGCTTATAGTCCAAGTTCAAATGTATAAGGCATAAATTTGTATTTTTATTTAAAAGCGAACTTGATAGATATGTAATTGACAGAGTCAACCTAATCAAAATTGACTTTGTCAAAAAGACACCTTATAAAAAGGCAATAGGAAGAGATTGAAGTTCGGGAAGGAGAGGTCTCAAAATTGTCCTCATTGCATGTAATGGTTCTTAATGGAATCCTTCTTCTCCAACTCTTTCTCATATTTTTTTGGTGTATTCAATTCATGGATTTTCATCAATGTTATTATGATTAATTTTATGGCAAATTTGTTTGTTTTCTCTCCTCTCGGCATTCAAGCTATCCAGATCTTAGTCCTCAAGATCTTGATCATGTATGTACTGTTGGATCACTGAGAGGGGGGGTGAATCAGTAATAACGTAATTATAATATTTTTTCTCCAAATAATCCAAGTGTTATATCAATGTAGAATTATTATCTAATAATGGGCAATAAGAAATGAACAATCACACACATACACAATACACCAATGTTTTACGTGGAAACCCAAATCGGGAGAAAACCATGGAATGTTTTTTCTTATATGTCTTAAAGAATTACATTCATTGGAAGCACCAACTTCCTTTGTTTTCTAGCTGTAACTGAAAGGAAGCTCCAACCCCCTAGTTTCTCAAGCTACAACCTGAGGAAAGCTCCAACTCCTCAATTCTCTGGCTACAACCAGAAGGAGGCTATAACCCCCTATGTTCTCCAGCTACAATCGGAAGGTGGCTACAACCATCTGTCATTGCCCCATCCAACTGCTCTGAAGTAGAAGTAGAATGATGGAACCATCGTCACACTATCATTGTGAGATATATCGATGTAAACATGTACCAATAAACCTGAACCATGCATCAACCATGCATAAACATGCACCTCAACCTGTAATCAACATGTATCATAAACAAGTGCATCAACCATGCACCAACCTGTATCAAACAATCTGTAATCAACATGTACCATAAACAAGTGGTTCATTAGGGACCGATTCACCGCAGACAACCAACCATGTACCAATTGTGTACCAATCATGTGTCAAGTACTCATCAATTATGACTCATCAATATGTATCAACATCATCAACTATATACATCATGTATGTGCCAATTCATCAACTACTTGTCTCAACCATGTACCCAACTTGTACCTCAACCAAAAGCCCTCATCAATTTCATCATCCAAATATGATTTGTAACTCTGTAATAGACCTGGTGTATATGATCACATACCTGCAAACATTCCTTAATTTTAACAACAAGAGACTAGCATTTTCATCAAATGTCTATTTAGTCTCACAAGACTAGTTTTGGATTAGTCAACAACCCTAACTTGAAATAATCATAACTTTGTACCTGTAATAAATAAAGATCTGAAACTGATACACAATGTTCTTCAGTGTATTTTATGCAATTCGTCCAGGTATCACTACTTCGAACCTCTAAAAAAAGGAGTTATAGCAAAACTGACACACCTTGCTGAATTTTGGTTTATTCTAGAGAGCGACCTTGTAGAGTGTGCCCTGCACGGAATATTTGTTGAATTGATCTTAAACTGTTACACAACATACTACAGACTGTACTCTAACCAACACATTTAGTTTCACTGAATTTGGATCTGTTATGAAGAAGTTATGATGTTTTTACTCGAAACACTTGTTTTTTACTAGTTTCAGGACTAGCCACAAACCCTATTTTCCATGAAGTGTAACTCCAAAAATACAATGACCCACAAGCTGAATTTTTTACCACAGATGCTTGGATATGTTTCTTCAATGGCATAGCAATTTCACGCTCTGGATCATTATATAAAAAAAAAATTATTGCAAAAATGGTGAGATGACTTGAAAAAAAAACATACCTTCAAAAACATCATCAAAAGAATTTATTCTTCCTTGAATTCCGACCTTCTTTTCTTCACTTTCGTCAGAAATTCGACTTAAATATCCTTTGGTTACCTCAGACACCTATAGGTATTCAATATGCTCAAGTGTGTCTTTAATGACAGAGCCTTACATCTTATTTATACTCTCCAAGTAACTTCCTTAAAAACATCTTTTAGGTCACTTTGTCCACTTTCCTTATTTTAGGGTTAACCCACTTCTAATTTCTCCATTAAATTTATTATTTAAATAATTTATTTTGTATTCACTTTGAATTATAGTATACTCACCACTTCATTTTATTATTTACCTTCTAAAATCTCTTAAACCACTTTGACTATTTTGACCTTTTGGGGCTTCTAGATGACGTAAAAGGGTCATCCAACTTCGTTAAGGCCATAACTCTCAAACCGTGAAGAGTTTTGTGACGTTCCACATACCACCAGAAATGGAACGACAAGCACTATCCATATAGGATAGTTTCACTGACAAATTCACTAACCTTCATCTCATTATTCCACAAATAAGCATGAGTTCTCTGGCCATACTTCTAGGATAACTCAATCCGCAAAGCGTCTTCCCGTGAGGGCTTTCACCATAAGAGAATCACTTTGGAGTTTGTTCATCTATACTTCTTATCAACCATGACAAGACAATAATGAGTCATCTTTACATCAAACAAACTTGGATCCATTACACAAACTTTTGTACTACCGGGTTTTCTTCAAGGGTTGACATCAATGACAACTAACCTTAATCAACGCGTACGTGTACTTCATCATTATATATGGAGTGTTTCTGGGGTCCAAAATTTGTGCACTTGCATATTCAATTTTCAGCTTATGTTATCTTCATGGCTGAGTAGTTTCTAGCAATGATAATGCATGTTGGTTTGACATAACATTGGGCAGATTTTGTTTAATGATTTAACAAACATATAAAAGATAAAGGGGCAGATTCATTGTTATAATAATCTGATGTCAAGTTATTTTCATCGCTATTATATGCTTGAGAAGTATTGCCTAAGGGATGAAACATTGTTGCATTGAACTATGTGGTTGTAATTTATATTTCAAATTCAGCCTGAACGCTGAAAGTTCACAGGAAAAAAATCCAGATTACCTCGAGGTTGAGGTGAAATTTTTGAAATTTGCATTAATTACTGTAGAACAGAAATTTCTACATGGTATCAAAATGTTTCAATAACTGGCACCCAACTATTATTGACCCCACATGTTTTATTCGTTGTTGCTTCTATGCATACAACTCTAAAGTCCTTTCCTAGTTCCCACTATGCATACCCCCAGTTTTTTTAGAAGTTGGGGTTTCAACACTCCAGCAATGAGCCCAAGATCATCGATTGTCAATGTCTTATTGTTGACAGGGGCAACGCCTGGCCATTACATCCAATTTCAACAAGACAAGTATCCCAATACTTTGCCAATCTATATCAGAGGTCCGATCACCAAATGATCAATCTCCATGTCACCATCAAAAATGTTTAATTACAACTTGTTGCTGGTCAATGCACACCACTCAAACTATATCAACTATCCAACCATGATCTTTTCCGATCCAGATTATGGATCATTTTTATATCATTTCCACATCAAATGATTATTTTCAAATCAACATGTATTTCACTTCTCGCTTCTAAGCATATGGCATGTTCGAGACTGTTGTTAGCTTCATTTGTGCTTCTCACAGGGCACTATAGTTTTTCAATTACATTGAAATATGGATCAGAACTTAAATTTGCATTATTTGGCCTGTTGTGGACCACTTCTAATAAGTCTCTCACATGAGGAGTAGCCCATCAAATGATTATTATTGTTAGGTTAGCATGCATTTCACTTCTTACTTCTGAGCATATTGCATGTTCGATACTGCTATTAGCTTCATTTGTGCTTCTCACGGGAAACCCACTATAGTTTTTCAATTACACTGAAATATGGATCAGAACTTAAATTTGCATTATTTAGCCTGTTGTGGACCACTTCTAATCAAGTCCTCAAGTCCTCACACGAGAAGTTGCCCCTAGAACATAACATGTACAGCTAGTACGCAGTGTTATCTGCCCCATGGTGGCATACAAGCAATGTTTCATTGTTGATGGTGGCATACAAGCAATGTTTCACTGTTGCGGTAAATTTATTGTCATATTCTAGTTGAGTTTTATTTGTTCTATTCTATAAATTTGGAAGCTATCCTATTAAACAGCTGACCTTTAACAACCATTGTTCAGATTTGCATGTTAGACTTTTCACGCTATTGTGCAAGTTCATATCGCAGCATTCAAAACTTTCATGTACAACCTGAGTGGGCCTAACGGTCAAGAACATGGGTTTTCTCCTCAGAGGTCACATGTTCAATTCTGGAGGGGACTAGGGCATGTACATGTGAGCAAGCTGTTGTTTGCATATATCTGTGGTGTTGGCAAGGTACCAGCACTCTCACTCACTTTGGGGCTAGAGAGTAGGACGAATTACATTCCCTAGGTGGACCCTAGTGCCCAAAATTTAAGTCAATTGGGTCTATCCTGATTAGTTGTGGGATGTAGTGTTATCCTCCACACTCTAGTTATATTTTCCATAAGTGACATGTTTAGCTCATAATGAGTATATTTTTGTAATGGCTTTGAGCCCTGTATTAACCTGGCCTTGTGCCCTGAAAAATCTATGGTTTAATCTGAGTACCATCCTCTGAATTACAGGAAGTACCCGGGGGTTTTCCCCAGAATATGTTACCTAGGGAAAAGCATTCAAAACTTTAATGTAAATATATTTAAATTCAAGGTACACTGGCTAAAATATATACAGAGCTATTTCCGCTCAAAATTTTGGGCCCAGTACACTGAAAAACCAAAAAAATTGAATCTGTTCAACATTTATCACCATAGATTGAAGGTATCTTTTTCAGTTAACTGCAGAACATTTTATGAAAACCTTCAGACTTCTGCCAATTAATGCAGAGGCATCATCACATAACAAATTGAAGGGGTAAAGTTTTAAACCCTATAATGATCCTCGAAGCAGAAAACAAAAAATACTCGCAAGAACGTAGAAAAAATAAGATAATACTAGTTCATATGGATTGTCATAACATAAATTAATAAACCAAAGAAAAGAGCTCTTGCAATTATCTAGGCATGTTTACTACCTTTGCAATTGAAGTTTCCAACTAGATCAACTAGCTCAATAACAACATTAGGTATATCCAATGTATATATCAGTTTAGAAAAGTGTGTTAAGAGAATCTAATTAGCAAAGAGCTAAATTAACAGATTGCATAAAGTCAATCCAGCACAACGGTAAGAGTATTCAGTCAGTCTTGTATGAAAATAATTTTTTCTATTTTGTCATATATGAAAGGGCCCTCCTGCAGCTATAAAATAAAACACGTCTTTCTTAAACCTATAGCAAAGGGTTAACCCTATGATCTTTCCTACTGGTGTGGAGTACATGGAAGTCTTTCCCTTCATGGATGCACAACCTAATATTTATTTTATAACATTCCATGAAGGCTGGAGTTTCCCTTTACATAATGAAGGTAGACAAAAGCTACAATTTACAACCCTATACAAAACATACTATGTAGCAAACAAAGAAGAGCTTTTCTAAGAGGTAGACCTTGAATGTCCAGAGTCCTATAAGTTCTAACACACAATAAATAAGGTGATCATAAGAGAATATAGATAGTACCTAATTTGTTTAGCAAAAGAGTGCATAAATAATTTCCATTGTGCAGAGCCAAGAAACTGTATCAAGAAACAATAGTCCTTTTCTATTTGTCATTCAGTGTTGACAGCAAACATATGAGAGTATATTTACAATATATCTGCAGAATTGCAGATGTATTTTCCCAAAGCCGGAAGCTAACATCCACTCCATATATGAAAAAAATCTAAGTTTTCCCAGGGAATTATTTTTCTGTGTACATGATATGTCCGCCTTATCTATTGACCAAGGATGATTCAGGCACTAGAATCCCACACCACCAACCTAACCCATGCTGGACCTACTGGACCTACGACATTAAAAATACATACATTGAATGTCACCCTTGAATCTATTCAGAACTATATTAGGAATATTAGAAATATTTTTAGTTATTAATTATTAATGACGATGAGATATATGACTTCATGCAAAAGGGCACTATGGCAATATAAATAATAAACCCTCATTGTACTCAGCATCAATAAAGTAATATATTATCTTTTGATATTATATTCTGGTGGGTATGCCATTTCTTTCTTGTGAGCATATATTCTGTGTGAGCTCTTGTATGTTCGCAACAGAAAAGAGATTGGTCAAAATTCTTTCAATGCCACCAGGGTATCAATCGAGACGACGTCTCTTCCGCTTGAGATTATCAAAAACCTCTCGAATGTCTTCACCTGTAACAACTTTTGACGTATCTAAAGAGTCCTGCAAAATGATTAATGACAAAAAGTCATCAGTGCTCTCTCTCTCTCTCTCTCTCTCTCTCTCACACACACACACACATACATACAACACAGAATTGATTATAATGTTATAACCCTTGGAAATTTGAAGGTTTATTCATTGCTGAAAAACATTAGATGAATCAGTTTCATTGAAAATAAATTACAGACTCTCCTGTACAACAATCCTCTTAAAGACTGCTTGGATTGGTGAATTTTGAAAAAGTTCCCATTAAATTCTCTAATTCTCCATCCTGGTCGTATTCATATCTCTGTTACCAACATCGCGATATTATCGCCATTTTGAGGGTTGGCGATATTATTGCCTGGAAATATCGCGATATTTTCCTTTGGCAATAATATCGCGAGTTGATGGAAAATGTCGTAGACAGTCATGAATTAAAAGCCGATTTTTGGGTTTTAAAGTGTCATTTTGCAAACAATGTGTGGGGTTTGGAGAGCAAAGGAGCAAGAGGCAAGCAAGAGCCGAAAACTCAGTTTTTTTGTGATTTTGCAAACATAAAGAGGCTAGTAATCTACTAATTAATGGTAATATTAAATTCTTAAAGTAAAAGTGACATTCTCTTTTATCTTTCATTTTCATCATTTTACAACATTCTCCTTTATCTTTCATTTTCATGTAAAAGTGTCATTCTCCTTTATCTTTCATTTTCATCATTTTACGATATTCTCCTTTATCTTTCATTTTCATCATTTTACTTAAATTTTTAACATTACCATTAATTGTTTCAGGATGTTTGAGAGTGGTTCCAACCTCATTGAACTACATATGAAGAAAGTAGAATTTTAGGTCCCATTCAAAATTTAGCAAACTTAATGGTTTTTAGGATTTCAAGATTGACAATGTTGCAACATTTCCACTAGATTCTATCATGTACGAGGGTATGGAACTGGCATTTAGTCAAGAGCACCAAGCCCTCTATGTACCTCGATGTTGGTGGAATTGATTGTTGAACTCTTTTGTCATGAACCTAGTAAAAATGTACCCTTCACTCAAGTAAAATCACTTATTAGGCTTTTTCTATCTTATTTTAATGTTTCGAGGTGTTGGAGTTACTTCACACACACCTAGGATTTCTTTTTCCTAAGGTTTTTCCTTGTTTTTTAGTCATTATTAGTCATTATCCAGTCTCCTATATTTTAGGGGAGAATATTCCACCTAGAGAATATTCTCTTCAGTTGACACTTCAATTTGACTAGTTGAGTTGAGTCTAAATGTTGCATTGGTTTTGTCACCATGCAACATTGGGATTATCACCATGCTAATGCGCACTTGCCTTGGGATCATCACTAGACTGGCGCATTACCCTTGATTCCTTTATCTACTCCTCACTACACTCTGTTCAATCAGTTAATTGAAGGCTGGTTGACTAGTTAACTCAGCTAAGTGGCAGTTCACTCCTGTAACTGCCTAAGAGACTAGACTAGGTGGCAGTTCACTCCCATAATTGTTGGTGTGTGTCCAAATCACTCTAGACCACCACTATGGCGCATTGTTTCTCCTCCAGTTCGCATTGATTGAGTCATACAAAGTATATCTTGTGTAAATTATTTATTATTCATTAGAGTTAATTAGAATTCTTCCATTCTTTCTCTCCTTCTTTCTCAATTTCTCTCTGCAGATGTGAGTAGTATTTTCTAGCTTGATCTATTATGTGCAGGTTCAACACATTTACATGGTATCAAAGCCGACGGACTGCTAAGGAAAAGCTACACCAAAATTTTTTGCAGGTACAAACGATTGAAGACAACAGAAAGATGGATTTCCCAAAATAATTCATTCTTACACCTTACAACTACTTTTCATGGAAGGAGAAAATAGTCATACATATCCGAACCAAAGGATTGTACAGGTTAACCTTGAATACAGACATGGAATCGACATTAGCCATAGAAAAATCCAAGTACTTAAATTGAATGGATGAAGCATTCAAAACAACTTGCAGTCTTATTTCTCTCGATCTCATTTTTCACATATCTTCCTGTAAGACTCTCAATGAAGCCTAGACCACCTTGGAAGGGCTCTTTGGAAAACAGGATGAGATGAGGGGACACATGCTGGAGGTGGAATTGTTCACATTGGATCCAAAAAGCTTCGACAATATCCAAGATTTCTTTACAAAATTCAAGGATTTACTGATACAACTCAAAGCTTGCGGGGTTGATAAATCTAAGGAGGAGAAACAAATGGTTCTCGCCATTCTCTCCAAACTTGGTCCTGAATTCTCTGTGTTCGTGTCCACATTCCATTCAGTCAAATTCGCCTCTCGAGCCACCTGGAAGATGCCTTCTCTTGAGGACTTTATCGAATCCCTGACACAAAAGCAAACCAAGCTCATCAACATGGGCAAAATCAAAGGCACATGCACTTACTGTGCAAGATGGCATAAAGGAAAAAGGAAAGCTCATGCAAATTCGAAGAAGGAAGGCTACTCAAAACCCTTCACCGATGCCTCCGGATCGAAAGGGGAAAAGGGGAGAAATGCACATACTGTCACAAAGGATTCCATCCAGAATCTGCATGCATGCATGCAAAAACAAATAGTTCTAATGACTCAGTCACTCAAATACTTCAGCAAAACAACCTTGGAGATCACATCCCCGAGGGTGCCAAGAAGAAGAAGCCAGAAGATCAGAATCCCAAGAAAGGCAATTCTAGCCAAGCCTTGATTGCCATCAACTCCTCTCTCGATGCTTGGATCGTAGATTCAGAAGCATCACATCACATGGTTGCCTCAAAAGCAGTATATTCTTCATTGGATGCATGCAAAGGTCCTCATATTCTGATGGGGGACAACTCTTCAGTCGAAGTCACTGGCAAAGGAAGGATTGAACTCACCAACGGAAGCTTCAAGAATGTGATGCACATTCCCAAACTTTTTGTTCATCTTCTCTCCGTGTATCAGATGACGAATTCCGGCACCGGAAAGAAAGTCATATTCACACCAAATGTCGTGGACATCTATGACATGCAAACCAACTCCAGGGTTGTTACCGGTGAGGTAAATCATCAATCTAGATTGTATACATTTTCTAAATTTATTGAACCAGACTCTGCCTTACTGCTTACCCATGCTGATGAAAGTAGTAGGATATGGCACGAAAGGTTTGGACATTTGAATTTCAGATATATGCAACAACTTAGCAAGCAAAGATTAGTTGATGGTCTACCAAACATTCATTTCTCCAAGGGAGTATGTGAGGGATGTGTTCTTGGAAAACACCCTCAAGAGAAATCCGACAAAGGAAAGTCTTAGAGAGCTTTCACGCCTTTAGATCTGATCCATAGTGACCTTATGGGTCCTTTTCCGCATCCATCTATCAGCACAGCGAGGTTTGTTCTCATTTTTGTTGATGATTTATCACGTTTTACATGGATTTACTTTCTCAAGCAAAAATCCGAGGTCTTTCAACACCTCAAAGATTTCAAAGCCCTGGTTGAGACATAGTCCGGAAAGAAAATCAAAGTCCTCTGAACTGATAACGGAGGAGATCCATAATCTTTGCCATGAGGCAGGGATTCAGTGGCAACACACAGTTCCCTATACTCCGCAGCAAAACAGAGTTGTTGAGCAGAAAAACAGATCTCTAAAGGAGATGGCATCTTGCACGCTGCATGCAAAGTCACTACCACAGGGACTATGGGTCGAAGCACTTAATTGTGCAACATACATCCAAAACAGATCTCCCCATAGATCTGTCAAGGATAAGACCCCCTATGAGGCTTGGAGCGGCCTCAAACCGAAAGTGACCCACTTTCGCATTTTCGGTTCACGTGCATGGGCCTGGATTCCCTCTGAAAAGAGGAAGGCACTTGATCCACAAAGCATTGAGTGTATTTTTGTTGGATACCCTGACGGTGTGAAGGGATATAGGCTTATTGATCTTTCCTCGGACCGGCTCATCATTGAGCGTAGTATCCAATTCGAGGAAAGTGTCTCGCATGTACCTCAGCAGCCGCATGCAAACACCTTCATTCTTCCACCTATCCGAGATGATGAGTATGCACATGTCGACTCTTCTTCAGATGAGAGTTCTGATTCAGAGGATTCAGATGATTCAGATACAAAGTCAGTACGGTCAGATACAGAGTCAGAGCATCCAGATGCAATTGTAGAGCCAGAACAGAGGCCCAAGTGGGCACAGACTACTCTTCAAGATGCAGGGGATCTTGTTGTTGATCCAACCGATACTAGGAGGACTCGATCTGATTTCGAGGAGCCTCCTGTTGCACTCACTGCAACTGAACCATTTCCCTCCAAGCATCTTTTCTTGGTTCAGTCTTCAGATCCACAGTCTTATGGCGAGCCTGCTGGAAATCCCTTTTGGGAATCCGCCATGTAGGAGGAGTACAACTCCCTCCTCGAGAACCAGACTTGGGATCTGGTTCCCCTTCCTTCTGGGAGGAAACTTGTCAGATGCAGATGGGTCTACAGAACCAAGAGCGCAGCGGATGGACAGATTAGCAGATACAAAGCCAGGCTTCTCGCCAAAGGCTTTCAGCAGGTTCATGGTATTGATTATGATGAGACCTTCGCTCCAGTAGCAAAGATGGATTCCATACGATTGGCACTTGCCATTGCGGCAGCCAAAGGATGGGAAGTCCATCAGATGGACGTGAAGAATGCATTTCTTCACAGCGATCTCTCTGAGGAGATCTATATGGAGCAGCCCCAAGGATTTATGCAGGACTCATCTTTGGTCTATTGACTGAAAAAGTCCCTTTATGGCCTCAAGCAGGCTCCGAGGGCATGGTATGCCAAGATGGACTCCTACCTGTTGTCACAAAACTTTGTACGTTGTAAATCAGACCCGAATGTCTACATGCTCAGGACGGTTGATTCACTTCTACTTTTAGTTATGTATGTCGATGATTTGTTGATCACCGGGAGCTCGACTTCAATGATTAATGCAGTCAAGAGGATTCTACATGACAGGTTTTTGATGACGAACATGGGTCTACTACACTTCTTCCTTGGACTCGAGATCAGTCAGGATGCATCAGGCATCAAACTGTCTCAAGCCAAGTATGCACGAGATCTCCTTGAGAGATTTCACATGATAGACTTCAAGTCTGCTCCGACTCCTTTCCTATCAGGAGTCAAACTTGAGGATGGCGGGGAGACTCCACTGGTTGACAACACACTGTACAGACAGCTAGTGGGGAGCCAGACAGCTAGTGGGGAGCTTGTTGTCTCTCACACACTCCAGACTAGACCTCTCACATACAGTTGGCGCAGTTTCCAAGTTCATGCAGGAGCCGCATGAGCTAGATTGGAAAGTTGCAAAGCGTATCCTTCGATATGTTCAGGGCACCATCACCTTTGGGATTCATTATGCAGCAGACTCTGCATTAGATCTCATCAGGTTTACTGATTCCGACTGG
>SNQJ01S0004515.1:65286-97664 GCA_010110895.2 Picea sitchensis
GGGAAAGACAAAGATGTGGGATGTGTTTTCTGATGATAAGGGTTTGAACAACAGTGTTGAATTAGCATTAGCCAACTTGGATCTTAATGAACTAGTGCTAGATCCGGTCACTTTTGATGATGGTGATCCTCTTGAAGGGTCATCCTCCAGAGTCCACATCAACAAATGCATGGATTGCATTGGATATAGAGGAGGAGGAGGATGGAGGAGAGAGCAGTGGTAGTGATGCCAATCTTGATGATTATGACATGGAGGACTACTGACAGTCACGACTCATGAGCTATGAGATTCTTCCATCTACGGTTCTAGTATCTACCCTATGGCTATTTTGTATTTTTCATTGGCATTCCCACCTATAGTATCAGTGACTCTAACTTAGTATGTTATTTGATGTTGTAGAAGCCATTTAGAGCCTCATTGATTATGTATTTATGTTCCGATCTCTAGATATGTATTGCACTTGGTGTCGTTTTGATATATTCATGAGCATACTTTGGATATTTTGTCTCTAATGCTTTGGAAACATGATTTAAAATCTTAAAAATATATTTTTTTCATTAAAATTTAAATATTTTATGTATTTTTTTTAAAATCGGTTCGACCGGTTTATTACCGGTTCCGGTTCAGGTTGGACCCTCGACCGGTTTCGGTTTTTAAAACATTGACAGATACATGATAGTATTTAGGTGTTAGCACATATGTTAAGGCATGTAGTGGAATATTTAGCATCTCTACACGAATATGATTATACAAGTTGACATCTCTAGGCTCAACAATGTCTTTAATCTGCCATAGCATGATATCCATTTGCTCATACACCTCCCTAATGATTGGTCAAGTTGAATCTGCAAACTTGATCATGTGATAAATTGGCTTGGTGAATTTCAAAACATACCAAACCTGTGACCAAAAATGATTGTCAAGAACTTTCTCCTTCACTGCATTAGCAATTTAGCACCATCTCTATCATTGTTCAATCCATACCATGCATCACTCATCACCATAGCACCCAAAGCATGTCTCATCTTCAATAGGCACCTAAGGTGAGGTAATAGCTAGCAAATCTAGTTTCTGTAATCTTAAGTAGTTTCAACCTAGAGTGAGTGTTGTAGAAGTAATCAACCTTTGTATGCCCGGTGACAAATTTGATGAGTTGCTTCCCCCTCTTATACAAGTGATTAATCCATCCACATTCTCTATGCTTGACAATATCATGCATCAAAAGGTTCAAGGTGTGCACCAAACACCCACACCAAAAGATATGTGGATGAACTCACTCAATGATTTTACTTTCTCCCTTATAATTTGTTGCATTATCAATTATTACTTGAATCACATAAGAAGACCAACACCATTAATGGTTTTCAATAAGAGCTCTAAAATGTTTTGAGAATAAGCAATGATTGAGGAGTTGTCATGCGTTGCAGAAAACACTACACTGATAGCAAAAACACTAAGAACATTGATCAAATATTGGTTTCTAACATTTGTCCAATCGTCAGATACAATGGATACCCCAAAGTCCCCTCAATCACCTGTAAACCGTGTTAGAGCTCCTTGAATTTTTGCTCTTTCCCTGTCTAGTAACATAGTTCTATCTTTCTCAAAGTTGGGGCTCTTGTATCCTTTGGGGGCTTCGTTGATTCCCTTAACAAGATCATGCCAATAGGGGGAGCAAAGCACATTGAATGGGATACCACAAGCATAGATAAGATAAGATAAGAAAAATTTATTAATGTCCCACTAATGACCACAAAAGTAGATCAAAGGAAATATTAAGTACAATGATGTCATTACAAAGCAGGAGTACCAAAACGTCTCTTATAAAAGGCAAGATGCAGAAAGTAAAGTGGGGTAAGGTAGAGTAGAGAGTGAGAGCCAAGTTGAGAGGCATGAACAGACCTCGCCACCAAGCCCAAAAACCCACTCAGGAGTGGAGATGTATAAGGGGAGAAGATCCAGAAAGAAGAACCAAATGTAATGAGGTAGGCCTATCATGGAATAAACTCATCTCTCCTAGCACCCAAGCCTGAATGGAGAAAGCTCGGCATAATTCGTGGTTGTCTATAGGAGGTAGTTCGTTGTTGAGGCCAAGGGGATCTCACTAGTCTCCTAGGGAGGGATCTAATCTGGTCATGTTGTTGAAACCAGATTTAGGTAAGGCATCGAAATTAAGCTTTCGTTTATTACCACGTTTTCTTTGTGCAACTTTCTCTATCTTTATGTATTTTTGCCTCTCTTCCTTGGATATCTTAGTGCAAATTGAGATCCCAATGGCCCCCTTATTGTCATCACTCTCCATTACACCACAAAGATGCCTCCTCACATGGGTATATGAACCGATATAAGGTTTTCCTTGATGACATAAATTTCGTGGTTCCACGACCTCTTTCCCCCTCAAGTTTTGCCACAAATCTCCATAAGGGTGTCAATGAATCTTTGCCACCTTCATTGCCCTCTTCATCATCTTCAAACCCTTCATCATCTTGATATTGTGGGCCATCACGAGTATGACCACTATCCTATTCTTCCCTTTGATGCTTAGTCCCCACCAAGACCATGAGAATCAAAAAAGGAATGATAAACCAAAAGATGACTATTTTCCTCAAGTTTTAGATGAATAACCTGGAATAAAATGAGGGAGAAGAAGGAATGGGAAAGAGTAGGAGAAAAAGAAAAGACCATAAACAATGATAACCCAAGGAAAGGAGGGAATTGGGGTTTGGGCTTCCCTCTTTAGCTCTTGAAAGTTGAAACTTGAGATAGATGGTTGCCTTTGTTCTCTCCACCAAACTCCTCTTTGCTCACTCTTCCAATCTCTCCTTTGCTCTCTCCTCCAAGCTCTCACAAATCTGCACTCTCCTTCAAGCTCTCCTCCAAGCTCCCCACTCAAAGAGAGGGGAAAGAGCTCCTTTATTCTCCTCTTCACTTTCCCCTAAACCCTAAACCTACCCTAGGTCCCACCTCCATTCAAAAATTAGAAAAATAATAGTATTTTTCTCGTGTGTGGGAGCGTTTGAGTGCTTTGAGGGAGCGTGACCGGAGCGTTGGGGTAGCGCCTTCGGAGCATGCTCCCAAGCTCCAGGAGCGTGCTCGAGAGCTTGGCGCTCCCGAAATGGCAAGGAGCATCTGAGAATGCCCCGAAGCGCGCTCCCGATTTTTGCGAGTGTGCTACCTGGACGCTCCCGCTCAGAGCACGCTTCCGTTCTTGGGAGCAAGGGGGGACACTCCCGATAACATTGGTTGTGAGTAATTTTGTCTCTGGTTCAAATACTTTAAAGTTTGATGATGTTGTTGGTGTTATCTTTAGCGAGAAAATGCGACGAAAAAGCACAGGTGAGACATCGGATAATGCTTTGATTGTGGAGAACATGTTAAAATTCTTCTCAAGCAATTAAGTGTGTGTAGTATTCTTTAACTTTAGTCTATTAAAACAATAACTGCATGCATAAGGATCATTGAAAGAAAGACATCCACAGTAACACAAGATTTATCCTGGGAAACCGTCGTGGGGGAGAAAACCCAGCAAAGCTTCTTCAATATAGATTCTTCAACAAGTACAATGTCTCTCTCAAGAGAGATCTCATCAAAACAGAAGATCTACCAGAAACCCTAACCAAAACAGAGTAGCGAACCACTAGACCAAGATAGTCCTTCACCAAATAACCAAAACCCTTTACTGAGACACTCCTCTTGTGTAGTTGTGTCACTCCTTCTCTGTAGTTGTGTTACTCTCCAAGACTTACGCACTGTATGAGAGAGCTAGTTGTGTGTCTCCAAATGAGGTGCTAGGCCTCTTATAAATACTAGTTGGATTGCCCGGAATTAGGTCAGAGTCGACCTGTCCACTTTACCCTTCTATTTTACATTTGACTTGTCAAGGCACATTAGCGCCGACTTTTACAAAGGCACAATAGGGCCGACTTAACAAATATAATATAACATTAATATTTAGGGTTTTGTCTTAGTCAAATACAATATGAATATAATAATAATATCTTTCGAAGCTACTCAAACTTCAACACTCCCTCTTAGCAAGGAAGGTATTATTCTGGCACGAATATCACAATTGCTTCTGCTCTTCTATACACTTGACCATTGACTTGTTGAATTTCCACGAATCTATATTGAAGAAGTTTTGTAACCACATCAGCGTCCAAGGTCTCATCATCCATCTAAGCTTTATGTCATCACGGAGCTTTCACTCGCCATCTCACACAGAATTTGGCATCTAGTTCCACACTGAACTAGTAACCTCTGGTTGGCACACCAGGCAATTGATCCACAATGACCAGGCATCTAATCGCAAGGATTTGGCGATGTAGTGTGCACACACTACCCATCTAGCCCAAGGCTAGGAAACACCTCCAACCACACAGGTTGGCCCACCAGCTTAAAAATCCAGGTAACTAACCAGCCCTGAAGGCATGGCATCTACTGACCTTGTGCGAGGTCATGTTGACTAGTGACACAGTGAGTAACTTTGCGTACCAGACTTTTTCACTGGAGTAGCAATCAGCTACCAAGCTTTATCACTGGGGTAGCAGTAACTTGGCGTACCAGGCTTTATCACTGAAGTAGCCATCTGCGTACCAAGTTTTATCACTGGGGTAGCAGTAACTCGACGTACCAGGCTTTATCACTAGGGTATCCATCTGCGTACCAGGCTTTATCATTGGGGTAGCAGTGACTCGACGTACCAGGCTTTATCATTGGAGTAGCCATCTACATACCAGGCTTAATCATTGGAGTAGCAGTAACTCGACGTACCAGGCTTAATCATTGGAGTAGTCGTAACATGCCCATGAATGACCACCCGTTGCTTCTGCCACATGCTGAAGTTGTTGCCCTGGATCTCAACTGTAACTCATCACTCCCTCTTACTAGGGACATCCTTCTGGACCACACCAAGTTTGTCTCTGAAGTACACAAACTTCACTCTCGACAAAGGCTTGGTCAACACGTCAGCTATCTGCTCATCTATAGAGACATACTGGAGCTTCACTGCTCCCCTCTTGATCCAGATGGATATCGGTGGCCACCCACCTTTTCCAACTGGCTCAAAACAGCGTTCTGACATTTTTGGCAATTTACTATTTTTAGCAGTTTTTCGGGTCCTGAACTTTTGGAGTCGTTTTGAGGCCCTAAACGACGTTTTTTGGGGTATGTTGCGGTTGCAAAATTCCATCATGGAATTTTGTCAAAAATGTTGTAGTCCTTGGATAGATCTTTCCAGCGAGCTATCATACGCCTAAAACGGAGATCGTATGCAAAAGTTACGACCCGGGGAAGTTGATGCACCAACTTACCCAAACGGGGCCCACGTGACTTTTGGCGCTTCATCTCCGAGGGTTAGGTTTTTGGATGTTTAGGACTTTTGGCATTCCCATCTATTGTAAAAAGGCCTTCCGAGCCTCATTGTAATCTTCTTCTTGCGAATGCGCGCTGCTGTCACATCTCTTCTCAGAGATAAGCCACCACCATTCCAGCAAGCTTGTTTCCACTGCATTTTACAGTTTCAGCTTATTTTGTTATTTAATAGAAAACCAGTTTTACTGTATCTCTGTTATTTTTGTGTTAAGTACCTGCTATTAATCGGTATTCATTTCGTTCTGCTCATAAAATCCGGATCACCTCTATACCATGTCTCTGATATAATGGTACCTGATCTCGATGTGCTTGGACTTGTCATGGAATAATGGGTTCTCTGTCAACTTCACACAACTCTGATTGTCACACCAAATACAAGTCACCTCTAACTCGAGACCAAACAATCCTGCAAGAAACTTCTGAAGCCACACTGCTTCATTGCTCGTTAAACAAGTTGCTATATACTCTGCTTCAGCTGTACTGAGCGCCACACTAGTCTGCTTCTTGTTAAACCATGAGATCATGGTTGATCCCATATTGAAGCAATATCCAGATGTAATCTTCTGATCTGCAACATTACCGACCCAATCTGAATCAATAAATCCTTGTAGGCTTATCTCACGATCTGAAGCATATCTTAGTCCAAAATCAATTGTACCCTTTAGGTACCTCAACACATGTTTCGCTGCAACCAAGTGAACACTTCTTAGCTCAACCATATACTAACCTAATGTGTTCACTGCAAAACATATATCTGGTCTCGTGTTCATTAAGTACATCAACGAACCAATCATCTGTCTATACATGGTGGCATCCACTGTCTCTGAAGATGTATCACCCAACAACTTCAGATTTGTCACCATCGGTGTAGGCATGGCCTTGCAATCCATCATTCTAAACCTCTTCATAATCTCAACAACATATTTTCCTTGGTTAAGGAAAATCTCACTCGATCTCTGCCATACCTCCAGACCTAAGGAGTAATGCATCATGCCTAGGTCTTTCATCTCGAACTCTGGAGCAAGCTTCCTCTTAGTCTCAGCGATGAGCTTCTAGTCTCTTGTTAAAAACAGGTCATCCACATATAGCAATAGTATCATTGGTTCACCATCCACAACCTTGAAGCACATGTTGGAATCTGCTTTACTCTTGGTAAAGCCCAAGCTCATCAAGACGCTGTCAATTCTACCGTACCATGCTCTGGGTGCTTGATTTAACCCATACAAGGCTTTCTTCAATCTGCACACATGTAGACGTTTGACTGTCATGTGTCTCAAAACCTTGTGGTTGCTCCACATACACTTCCTCTTCTATTACACCATTTAGAAAAGTTGTCTTCACATCCATCTGGAGTACCTTCCACTTCTTTATTACAGCTAATGCAAGTATGGCTCTAATCGAAGTGTATCTTGCCACATGAGCAAATGTCTCTTCATGATCTATTCCTTCTTTCTGGGAGAAACCACATTCCACGAATCTTGCCTTGTACTTCTCGATACTTCCATCTGTTGAATGCTTTGTTTTGTAAATCCACTTGGAACTTACAATTGTCTTTTGTTTCAGTCTTGGAACCACATCCCAAACATCATTCTTTACAATAGAATGGTACTCTTCAACCATGGCATCCTTCCATTCTTTCTTCTTTGCAGCTTCTTCATAACTGGTAGGCTTTGCATCAATAATGTCACTAAGCAATGCCACATAGCTAGAGTAAGGTCGTGGTCTCTTACTTTCTCTGAAGGATCCATCTAGAGCACCATACTTCTCTGCATCTTGAATGATTTACCGGGCCCAAGCTAGTCTTCTCTTCTTGGTATTCATCTCTCGGGATGACTCTGTAGGCCTATGTGGTTCTTCCATATCATGTTCTTCTAGTACAACATCATCACCTACATTTGTATCTGTAACTCTGGGAGCTTCAGGCTTCTCATCTGAATGATGTTGTCTTGATTTACTGAAAGTTGCATCCTCATCGAAGGTGACATCTCTGCTAGTCTCAATCTGTCAGTGACCAGGGATGTAAACTCGGTATGCCTTCGATGTCTCACTATATCCAACAAATATACCCTTCTTTCCTAAAGGCTCCAACTTCGATCTCTTGTCCTTGGGGACATGCACATATACTGAATAGTCCAATATCCTTAGGTGGTTGACTTCTGGATTTTCACCTGTAAACATCTCTTCTAGTGTCTTGTTCCCAAGGACTCTGTGGGCACTTTTGTTCTGCACATATACAGCAGTTGTAGTTGCTTCTGCCCACAGATATATCGGCAAATCTTGATCATGAATCATGGCCTTCACTACTTCCATGATTGTACGGTTCTTTCTTTCTGCCACATAATTCTGTTGAGGATTGTAGGGAGTACAAAGCTCCCTCTTAATCCCAACTTCCTTACAGAATGTCTTGAATTCATCTGAAGTGAATTCACCTCCATTATCTGATCTCAAAATCTTTATTTCCTTTTCAGACAAGTTTTCAACAAGTGCCTTGAACTCTTTGAACTTGTTGAGCACTTCAATTTTAGCCTTCAAAAAATAAATCCAAGTTTTAGGTGAGAAATCATCAATAAATGAAACATAGTATACATACCTGCTAAGTGAAGTGGCTGACATCGGTCCACACACGTCTGAATGTATAATGTCCAAGACTCCTTTAGCTTTGCTATCACTGCTTGGAAATGGTTTCTTCACGTTCTTTCCTTGTGCACATCCTTTGCATATGCCTTCATGTTCCACTTGGATGTCTGGCAAACCTATCACCATCGTGTTCACGGTCGATAATGTTTTGTAATGTATATGAGCAAACCTCCTATGCCATAGTTCACTTAGAGTAACTGTACTGTGTACTAATATTGAAACAGAATGTCCTTTTAACTTGTATAAGCCTCCTTCTTGTACCCCAATCACTACGACATCATCAATGGATTTTCCTCTAGGCCACATGAGGACTTCACCATCAATGAAAGCAACTCTGAATCCTCTCTCATCTAAAGTTAAGATAGAAAGGAGATTTTTCTTCAAACCAGGTACATACAACACATCCTTCATCTTCATTGGTTTTCAGGAGTCTAACTTGTAGGATGCTTCTCCTACTCCTTTAATGGGATATTGATAGTCATCACCTAGCTTCACCTTATGAGGTGAGTCTTTCTGAACTAGATCTAAGAGAGATTCCTTATAACCAGTCATGTGCTTAGAAGCACCACTATCAATAAGCCATGTGTCACTTCCATGAGTGACTGTACCTGTAAGAGCCGATATCAAAACATATTCTTCATCATGTTCATCATCTTCTGCGACATGAGCATTATGTCTTCTATACTTTCCTTTTTTGACCTTACCTTTGGAGTTGGGATAGTTTATGGCAATGTGTCCCATCTTCTAACAAATGAAGCATCTCTAACTTGAGAAATCCTTCTTAAACTTGCGATTCTTTTGTAATCCATGGGGTTTCTTATGTGAGTGAACTTCCTTCTTGCTCTTTCCTTTTATGGCATGTGTTGCTAGGGCTTGATTTTCTTCATCGACTAGTTTCTCTTCTCTTGTTGCCAATCTAGCTTCTTCCTGAGTACAGTCCTCCCACAGTCTGCTAAACCTTGTTAGCCTTCTTCTTGAACATATACCTTGAATGAATGATTCCCAAGATCTGGGGAGACCATTCAATGTAGTCATCACCAACTCAACTTGTTCGATTGTGTCTCCAATGGCTTCTAGTTGTTCTTTGATCTAAGACACTCTTGTGAAGTATGATTGGATAGTTTCTGAACTTTCCATCTTCACATTCTTGAGTTGTGTTCTCAAGGTCATCTTCTAATTGATGTTCTTCCCTTCATACAATCAGGATAAGGCATCAAACATTTGCTTGGAAGTTGTCAACGATGAGACATGGGGGATCAAATGATCCTTGATAGAATCAACAATGATTCTCTTCACCTTTACTAGGTTCTTCTTGTACTTTGCTTTGGCCTCATCTTCATTAGGTTCTGGAACTTCTTCTTTTACAAAATCTTCTAGAATGAGCATCACTCTGTACTTCCATGCTCCGAAGTTATCAGCGCCTTCAAACTTCTCATCTAGCTTGGTACTGGGTGCCATCTGTGCTTGAACAATACAATAAAAAGATAAAACTTTTCAAAGAAAGGTTTTGTACTTACCAGAGAAGGTTATGCCAATTTAACCAGTTCCAGCTTCAATTCTGCAGCTTCCAAGACTAAGGTTTATGAGGAAACCCTAATTTCTCAAAGTATGAATTTTGTAATTTTGTTCAGAGAAAAAGGTGTGCCCTCTTAAGGCGAGTTCCTTAGTGGTCTTACTTTGACCAACGCCTTTCAAAAGTAGGTGAATACCCCTTCTAAGGTTTTGTGCAATTGTAGGCAGTTGCAGCAGCTGTAGCAGTGCACAAAATTTTGTCAAACTGAGAATCTAAACTCAGGGAGAGGTGCACTAGGGTTAGGCGAGTCTTCCTATGCTCTTAGTGTTGAAATTAATGCAGCTGCAAAAGCCATTCTCCGGAGGATGGAAAAAACCCTAGTTGTGGACTAGGGCCCCCAACACACTCTTGGGTTTCTTGGTATGAGACCAAGCAGTGAGAGCCATGGAAAAAGACCCTAGTGAGGGCCCCCAGTATATGACTGGGGTTCTTGGTCTTGGACCAAGCAGTAAGTCCTTAGATGTGTCTAGGGCCCCTGGATGTGGTCCACGGAATCCTTGCCCGGTGCTTGGAATGATCCTTGTATATGTTCCTTAGTGGTTGATATAAGTCCCTAGATGTGTCTAGGGCCCTTGGTTGTGTTCCAGGGAATCCTTGCTCAGTGCCTGGATTAATCCTTGGATGTGTTCCTTGGTGGTTGGTATAAGTCCCTAGATGTGTCTAGGTCCCCTGGATGTGTTCCAGGGAACCCTTGTTTAATGCATGGGTTGATCCTTGGTCTTGTACCTTGGTGGAAAAGACCATAGATATGTTCTAGGGCCCCCAGATGTGTTCTAAGGCAAACTGGTCTTTGACCAGGTAGATCTTGGTGTAATACCAAGATGTGTTGATGTGTGATCCTCTTCCTCTCTCCCGGGATGGTCCATGAGATCTAGGAGTGCTTATGAAGATGGACATGACCACATTGTTCACGTACCCTCTTATGCAGTGATGATAATGTTTATAGGTCACTATGAGACTCATGTGGACATGTTTTGTCATTATGAACCCCCCTTGACTTTGTCCTAACAAGTACCCCTTGTTGTTTAGCTTTCCCTCTTGCTTTATGTGATTGGGGTTTTACGTTATATGTTTAGGGTTTTATTTTATGTGATTGGGGTTTTATGTGTTTAGGGTTTTTATAATTTATAATTTATATTAATATTAAATTGACATATTAATTAATATTTATATTAATTAAGATGTCAATATTTAATTATTTTTTATATCTACCCTAACCCCTCTCCCTAACTATAAATAAGACCCTACCCTATTGCTTTTTTTTACTACACCTTCACTCTCTCCTCTCTCTCCTTGCTGCGGCTACCTCAGTGATGAGTTTCTTGTGTGGTCTGGCCTCTCCTTTGATGGTCAGTTTTCAGATCTGAGTTATTGTTTAGCCTTGGTATTGGCTGGTTGCTACCTCTTGGAGTCTGCTGGTGTATAGGGTGCATACGGCCCCTCCTCCTACTACCAGACCTCTCCTTGAGAGCTACAGCAGCTACGGCAACCCTCCTCTTGCCTGCCAGAAATGATTTGTGAGCTGCGGCTTCCTTAATTGAGCAGTGTTGCCTCCCCTCCTAGTAGCCGCGGGTTGAGCTGAGCTCCCTGTGGATTTTTCCTTGCTGTCCGATTTCTGTGTGGAGGTTTGCTTGTGGAGAATCTCTGTTATTCTCCTTGCTGTCCAGATCTGTGTGGAGGGTTTGCTTTTGGTTACTTTCCTTGATGCCCAGATCTGTGTGGAGGGTTTGCCCTCTTGTTGTCCAGAAATTCTGAGGGAAAGGTTTTTCTGAATTGCCTATGGAAGTTTTGCCCTCTTGCTGTCCAGATTGCCTGAGTGAGGATTTGCTGTCCAGATTTGCAGTGTGAAGGGGGTTTTATCTTTTGCTGTTCAGTTTTCAGTCCTGTGCTATATCATTGTGTTGTGGAGGGTTCTCTCTGTTGGGGTATTACTGTTATCTAATTGTCTGGGGGGTTTATTGTTGTTTCTTTGGGGGTCTCTATCATTGGCAAATATGTCCACAGTCCACATTGACAGAGATCAAACCATAGAGGTTTGATCCAGGAACTTAAACTAAATTCTAAGCGTATTTACAGAGGCTTACATACACACGTGACAGGTACATCTATCATTGTATCAGGAGGTAAGCTAAAAGTATATTTTTTATACTCAGAAATTTTGTTTGTTTCCACATCTATTTATATCTCTTCTTCTTTATGCTGATCTAGTGAACAGAAAATTTTAAAAAGCAATTTTGTTTTCAATTTTTCCCTATTTCTAACGTGGTTTCAGAGCTTAGGGCATGAAAGGAGCTCAAGAGTTGCAGACTTGAGCCTGCGTAGATCCACTTCTTAGGGTTTACTGATCAGCAGTCATTGAAACCCAAATTCAAGATGCTTTGTTCTCCTTGACTTTCTGTCTATTTTGAAGTAAAGAGAGAGTACTTGTATGATGACCCTTTTAAGGGCACCTAGTTTCAGTTTTTGATTTTGCTTTCTGAAGGTTGTTTCTTATTGTTTTAATTTGCTACTTGACCCAACTTTCTGTGCTTAGTGGTGGACACATGGAGTACCATGTTGCAGCATCGTCTCCTGTCCAATGTGCAGCATGGGCCCCTGATTTAAGAAAGGTAGAATGGGTTAGTAAATGGCCTCCTTTTAACTCAATGCTGTGTTTGTCTTGATAGCCTCTGATAGCACTTATATTATGAGCAGTGTATTCCAAGATATCTTCATAGTGACCAGCTCTAGCAGCCATGGTTTTGTTACCCAGTGGTCTGTGTATTCCAGAAGTATTGATTTTGTAAGGGGGATTATCCTATCTGGTGGTGTTGGCAGTGCTTCAAACTAAGCAATAATCTGTGTGCGCAATTACTTTGACTATAATTATTTGTCCTCTTTGTTAAACCTGTTGTGAATTATGCTTTAAGCACAAGTCTCAGAGAGGTCTGCTTTTGTGACAAGCATCTTTTATGTAGTGGAAATTTAGATGTTTATGAATCTACAGTAGATGGTCATACTGAAAATGCGCAGCAATCTATACAGCCTGTAGTAGACCTACAATTCTTTTGTGACATGAAAACTCTATAGCTACAATACCTCTAACTGTTTTTGCTTGAAATAGGTTTGTCTAGAGACTTGAAGGCAAAGTCACCAAGTTGGGCTGTCCATATGCATCTCAAATTTAATTTATTTTCAAAATAATAGAGACATCACTCAAAGCCTCATATAAAATGGGCCCTTCCTCCCAAGGGTTTGATCAAGTTCAATTCTGAGGTGTCTCTAAGAGTAATCATTGCAATGCAAGGGCTGGGCAAGTTTGAAGACTTGTGTTGATGACTTTTTATGGCTGGCTGCCATATTCACCTTGCAGATTTTATAACAGCCCCATCCATGGATAGAGCAAACATGCAGTGGCACATGTCCTCCTTATGATCATGATTACCACTTACTTAACTTTATTTTTTCACATTATGATTGTTGTCCTCCCTCACTTTCATTAAATAAAGGAAGGAGAAATCTTTTCAGAATTCATATTGAACACATGCTTGTGTTAAGAGAGATAGAGCGAACTTGTCTCTTTCATTATACTTTATCTTCTTTATCTTGAGCAGTAGGGTTCATGAGAAGATTCAAGAAAAACAGATGGGCTTTGTGGCATATGGTTACCCCAGTACCATTTGGACTGTTTGAAGTAGAGGGGATAGTGAAAGACTTATTTATTCTCTTGCACACTTGTGGGATGCAAGTTTGAGTGCCAAAGTAAACTTGTTTGGATTTTTGGTGGAATAACCAATGCTAGCTTAGAGAGATTTCTTGTTAGGAGAATCTGGAGGCTAGTGTTCTTTATTTTTTGTGGATCCTTGGTTTTTTGTTGCAGATTCCTTGAGATCGTGTTCATGTTTTCCTTTTTCAAACCCATTGGCACTCAAAGAGGGATTCTCAATATTGTTTTTCAAACTGAACGTACATGGGCACACTTACATTACATTGCGTAGCCACAATTACCCATATGCATTTTATCGTACGTGGGCTCTCCCATGTCAACTTTGACAGAACTTGCTGCGAGAATTTATTGGTCACATTACAGACATTTGTTGCTTTCAAAAGATCTAATTTGATCAGTTTGAGAATTAGTAAGTAACTTTGATCAGGAACCGAACCCCTATAAAAAGGGGTCTTGCATAGTAGGACAGTTACTTGAACTAACAGATACTGCATACACAAAAGATGCCCCAGATAGCTACAGCTAGTAGCAGGCTGTAAAGTACAAGTGTGTCTTCAGCCCAAACTAGTTCAAGTTTTTCATATTAAACTTGGTACCGGCACAAAGTACTTCTTGAAGAGATATGACATCAGTCAAAGCATCTTGTAGGTTCAAAGGGACCTAGTTTGCACATGCAGAGATGCAGACATATTATGAGACTGAGAGGGAGCAGTCCCTATATGTGAGTTAGGCCATGACAAGCAGCAGATGGCAGTATTGAAAAATTCAAAGAAATTGACTATGATGAGATCTCTACCAGGTATACTTCCATCAGATTAATTATATCCCTCGCTGCAGTTTTTGGCTGGAAACTTCACCAGATAAATCTTAAGACTGAATTTCTTAACGGTGAAGTTGAGCAAGAGGTTATATCGAACAGCCTGAGGGGTTCGTAAACCATGGGAAAGAATCCCATGTATTGAAGCAAGCTCCAAGAGCTTGGTATGGAAGAATTGACAGTTTCTATACAGAGTCTTGGGTTCACCAAGAGTATTGCAGATTCCAATCTTTTGTACATAATCATCATGTTATCTTAGGATGATTTGCTCCTTATAGGAAAGGAAAATTTGATAGCTCAGACTAAAAGGGAGATTTTCAACAGAATTTGAAATAAAAGACTTGGGTCTTTTTGCATTATTTTCTGAGCTTAGAAGTGTGGCAGAAACTAGGTGAGATCCTTCTCTCACAAGAGCAAGTATGCAGTTGATATGCTCCGCAGACTTCGCATGTTGGACTTGTTAGAAAAGTGGGTGTGCTCGTTTAACCATAGACAATATAGCAATATTGTCACCCAACCATAGGCACTAATGCCACCCCTGAGCACCTTGACCTTGACAAAGAGAAGAATTTTGGTAACAAATCAATAGCCAACCAAGGCTAATGCACCAAGCAAAAATAACCAAGACTAATCAGAAAGTCCAACCCAAAAAAAACAAAATTTCAGGTTGCAGGAACTGCAGCTGCAGCTACTCCCCAGACTTGCGCACTACTAAATTTCTGCAATGCGCACAAGTGGATTTCTGCAATTCCGAGATTTCTGTCTCAAATGAGAACTGGCATCCTGTATTTATACTGCTTTCTTTAAGCTGTCTGGGCCGACTTCTTCTTCTTGAGGCTAAAGACTCAATATAAAATATTTTCTTCAACCGACTTCTCTTCTAGGGTTATGTCCAAGTCTTTTAGGGTTTCTCTTGCTTCCTGGAATATTCTAATCTCATCAAAGGTCACAAGTGGAGGTTAAGACCTTTCGCAGCTCCCATAATATCAAAACTCCCTCATAGCTAGGGAGGTTTAACAGGTAATGGTCTTGAGCACAAACAGACCATTCAACCGGTAGCATCATTATAGCCACACTGGCTATCTCATGATCGAATTAGGAGCACCGTCATCATTATCCAACTGGATAATCTCCATAACAATCAATACAATGTCATCTGATAGAACACAACTGTGTCTATCCATAGTAATACACAACTACTATCCAATGGTACACAACCACACCAAGTAGTACACGACTACTTAATCAATGACACATACTCACAACCAGTGGAACATATCCATCACAGTAGCATACATCTATTGTCCAGAGACATGCAGTCTCCATAGCAATCATATCATCTGGACTATTATTCCCAAGCATGGAAGAATAATTGTCCCTGATTTCTGAGCCTGGACCATTCACCTAACTGGGCCATTCCTCCGACACTAAATATAATGCAACCTGGAGAGAATGAGTCTTCCCTAGGGAATGCCTGTCCCCGATTGTTGAACCTGGACCATTCACCTAACTGGGTCATTCCTCCGGCACTAAACATAGTGCAACCTGCAGAGAATGAGTCTACCCTAGGGAATGATTGTCCAGACCATTTCCTAAGGAAATGACTGTCCTGCACCAACCTCCAAAACGGACCATTCTTCGAAACTGCTCACAACTGTGAACTTCGAAAGAATGACTACCCGACGAGGCGGACCATTCTGCTTGACCACTATTGAGAGTGAATGCCAAGTAGAATGATTGTCCTAGACCATTCCCCCACACTGGCCACAAGGGTAATCGTTGTCTATGGTACATCAACAATCTCGAACCATTTTCATTACAAAAATGACTGTCCAATCTGGAACATTTTCGGAACTGAAAAATGTTTGTCCGTCAAAAATCTCAAACCACTTTTCGAACTGGAAAGGAACTGCCCATCCTGGACTATTTTCCAAGTTGGAAAATGATTGTCCATAAATCAATGATATATCAGTGCTCCCTCCCAACCTGGAGATCCATCTCTTCCCTTTCAGCTAAGGGAGTTATTTCCACGATCCCCAACTTGTCTTGTAAGTATGCAAACTTTATCCTGGACATAGGCTTTGTCAAAATATTTGTTGTCTACTCATTTGTGGGGATATACTATAGCTTCACTTCTCCTTCCTAGACTTTATCTCGAATAAAGTAGTATTTGATCTCAATGTGTTTTGACCATTCATGAAACATTGGGTGTTCAGATAGCCTTATACAACTCTGATTGTCACAGTATATTATGGTCGAATCTGGAACCTGATCAAATAATCCAGAAATCATCTTTCTCAACCATACTGCTTTTGTACATGCCTCACATGCTACGATATATTCTGCTTCTGTTGTGTTGAGTGCGACAAACTTTTGTTTCTTGCTGCCCCAAGATATCATAGTGTAGCCCAAGCTGAAACACATCCTTGAAGTACTCCTTTTGTCTTTTGCACTTCCTACCCAATTTGAATCTGTGAATCCATGAAGTTGTATATCACTCGATGCGGTATATATTAAGCCATAGTTTAGCATCCCACGAATATATCTTAGAACATGCTTTGCAGCTATCCAATGCTCATGTCGGGGTTCCACCTGAAACTGGCTTAGGGTGTTTACAGTAAAGCAAATATCTAGTTGAGTATTCACTAAATACATCAATGACCTAATCAATTGCCGATATAGGGACGGGTCTACTGGATCAGAATCTGAGTCTCTTACTTTCCTTATATCTGTGGTCATAGGAGTGTCCATGGATTTACAATCCATCATTCCAAACTTATGAAGAATCTTCACTGTATACTTTCCTTGTCCAAGGAATACTTCACCATGCTTCTAAAATACTTCTAGTCCCAAGTAACAATGCATGAGACCAAGATCTTTCATATCGAACTCAGAAGCTAGTTCCTTCTTACATTGGATGATGAGAGACTCTTCACCTGTCAAGAATAAATCGTCGACATATAGCAGTAGAATCACAAGTGCATTGTTCACAACTTTGTAGTAAAGATTTGGATTTGCATGACTCTTGGAGAAACCAAGTCTTATTAAGTAGTTGTCTATTCTGGCATACCAAGCTCTTGGAGCTTGCTTGAGTCCATACAAGGCTTTCTTTAGTCTGCAAACATGAGTGTCTTTGGAGTGTACTTCAAATCCTTGAAGTTGTTCAATGTATACTTCTTCTTCGATTGCTCCATTGAGAAAAGTTGTCTTTACATCCATCTAATGTAAACTCCATCCCATGGAAGCAGCAAAAGACATAATGGCTCTAATATAAGTATATCTGGCCACAGGAGCAAATGTCTCGTCATAGTCTTCTCCCTCCTTCTGAGAGAAGCCTCTAGCTACGAACCTTGCTTTGTATTTGTCCATGCTTCTGTCTACTACATGTTTGATCTTATAGACCATTTTGAAGTTACTACTGATTTTTCTTTGGGTCTAGGCACAATTTCCCATACATCATTTTTTCATGATGGACTGGTGTTCTTCTGTCATGGCTTCTTTCCATTGTTTCTTCTGAGCTGCCTCTTCAAATGTGGTGGTTTCTTCATTTAGAAGCTTTGTCATACATGTTGCATAGCTGGAGAATCTTTTGGGATTTTTGCTTTTTCTGAAGGTGTCACTTGGAGTTTTGAGTCTTTATGCTTCTTTTAGAGTAGCTTCAAGCCAAGCTTAACGTTTCTTGGTTTTGGGTACAGTGTTTGATTCAATAGTTTCACATGGTTGCATCGGATGATCAAGTTGTTATGTTTCTTCATTCTGACTTTCTGGAAGACATGTGCTTTCTTCTTTAGGCTCTTCATACTCTTCTTCTTCTATAGTTTCTTCTATGGATTTCTTGAAAGCCATCTTTTCATTGAAGGTTACATCTCTGTTGACTTCAACCTTATGTTGTTCCAGGATATAGATTTTGTAGGCTTTGGATGATTCATTGTATCCCACGAATATGCCCTTCTTTCCTGAGGGTTCTAATTTCTTCCTTTTATCCTTGGGGATGTAAATGTAAACAGGGCATCCAAAGATTCTTAAGTGTTCCACATTAGGTTTCTTTCCTGAGAGGGCTTCTTCTGGAGTCATATCGTTCAATATGTGGTGGGGACTTCTGTTCTGAACATATATTGTTGTCACGGCTGCTTCTCCCCACAAATACATAGATAAACTTTGATCGTTCATTAGTGCTTTCACAGTTTCTTCAATAGATCTGTTCTTCCTTTCTGCTACACCATTTTGTTGAGGATTATGAGGAACAGTGAGCTCCCTCCTAACCCCTGGC
Organism: Picea sitchensis; assembly: GCA_010110895.2. Lineage (NCBI taxonomy): Eukaryota > Viridiplantae > Streptophyta > Pinopsida > Pinales > Pinaceae > Picea > Picea sitchensis. The sequence continues at coordinate 83,660 of SNQJ01S0004515.1, forward strand.
AATTTGCAGAAGGCAACAAATTCCTTGGATGCATATTCTCCTCCATTATCTGTTCTCAAGGTCTTGATTTTCTTGTTTGTAAGGATCTCTATCTCTGCTTTGAATTCTTGAAACTTGCTAAAAACTTCGTCCTTTGTCTTCAAGAGAATATAATAGGGCCAACTTTTACAAAGGCACAATTCTTGAAAATTTTATAATAGGGTCGACATTTTATTTGTCAAGGCACAGTAGGGCCAACTTTTACAAAGACACAGTAGGGCCAACTTAACAAATATAATAACATTAATCTTTAGAGTTTTGTCTTGGTCAAATACAATATGAATATAATAATAATATCTTCCGAAGCTACTCAAACTTCAACAAGACCATGAGAATCAAAAAAGGAATGATAAACCAAAAGAAGACTATTTTCTTCAAGTTTTAGATGAATAACCTGGAATAAAATGAGGGAGAAGAAGGAATGGGAAAGAGTAGGTGAAGAAGAAAAGACCATAAACAAAGCTAACCCAAGGAAAGGAGGGAATTGGGGTTTGGGCTTACCTCTTTAGCTCTTGAAAGTTGAAACTTGAGATAGATGGTTGCCTTTGTTCTCTCCACCAAGCTCATGTTTGCTCGCTCTTCCAATCTCTCCTTTGCTCTCTCCTCCAAGCACTCACAAATCTGCACTCTCCTTCAAGCTCTCCTCCAAGCTCCCCACTCAAAGAGAGGGGAAAGAGTTCCTTTATTCTCCTCTTCACTTTCCCCTAAACCCTAAACCTACCCTAGGTCCCACCTCCATTCAAAAATTAGAAAAAAAATAGTATTTTTCTCTTATGTGTGGGAACGTCTGAGTGCTTTGAGGGATTGTGACCAGAGCGTGGGGGGAGCGCCTTCGAAGCATGCTCCCAAGCTCCAGGAGAGTGTTCGAGAGCTTGGCGCTCCCGAAATGGCAAGGAGCGTCTGAGAATGCCCTAGAGTGCGTGCTCTCGATTTTTGGTAGTGCACTACCTGGACGCTCCCGCTCGAAGCGCACTTCCATTCTTGGGAGCAAGGGGGGGCACTTTCGATAACATTGGTTGTGAGTAATTCTGTCTCTGGTTCAAACACTTTAAAGTTTAATGATGTTGTACTGTTATCCTTAGTGAGAAAATGCGACAGAAAAGCACAGGTGAGACATCGGGTAATGCTTTGACTGTGGAGAACATGGGAAGACGAAGGGAGAGAGGAAAGAGCCTGAGGAATCGTGGGAAGTCTATGAAGGGAAAATCCAAATCCAGAGGAAAGTTGGAGTGTTGGCATTATGGGAAGAAAGGACACCTGAAAAAAGATTGTTGGTCTCGAAAAGAAAAACAAGGAAATGGACAACAAGAGAATAATTAGGAAGCAAATGTAACAAGTGATGTGTTGCAAGATTCTTTAATCCTTTCATTAGATAATATTATTGATTCTTGGGTGGTAGACCCAGGGTCTTCATTTCATGCCACACCCCACATTAAATATTTTCAAGATTATGTTCAAGGTGATTTTGGACAAGTTTATCTTGGTGATGATAAACCATGTAAAATTGGTGCAAACAGTAAGATGCACATAAAATTACAGAATGGAAACCAATGGTTGTTGAAAGAGGTGAAGCACGTTCCTGAATTGAGAAGAAATTTAATTTCAACAGGATAGTTGGATAGTGAAGGTTGTACAACTACATTTACAAAAAATTCATGGAAGGTAAATAAAGGATCAGTAATAATAGCTAAATTAGAGAAGGTAGGTACGTTGTATTTATGTATCAGTAATGATGACTCTTTTATTGCTTTAGTTTCTATAGGAGTGAATACAATATTATGGCATCACAGGCTTGGGCACATGAGTGAGAAGGGGGGATGCAAATTCTCCACTCAAGGAATTTGTTGCCAGATTTGAAACAGGTTGATTTGGATTTTTGTGAGCATTGTATTTATGGAAAACAAAAGAGAGTTAGATTTCTCAAAGTTCGGAAGATTAAAGAGTGAAAAGTTAGAGCTTGTGCATACAGATGGATGGGGACCAACTCAGATATCATCTCATGGTAGCTCTTATTATTATGTTACTTTTATTGATGATGTGACTAGGAAAACTTGAGTTTATTGCATTCGAAAAAAACTGATGTTTTTGATACTTTTAAGAAATGGAAAGATTTGGTTGAGAATGAGACAGGAAATAAGTTGAAGTGTCTCGGATCGGATAATGGAGGTGAATACTATAGCAAGGAGTTTGATAGTTACTATTCATACCATGGGATTTGTAAAAAGGTAAACTACTCATTTCTGGGGACTTTCGGTTGTGAAACATTCGTCCATATTGATAGAGAAAATAGAACAAAGCTTGAGGCAAAATCCAAGAAGTGCACTTTTATTTGATATCGAGTTAATGATTTTGGTTATCGCTTATGGGATTATGAAAATCACAAAAACATTAGGAATAGACATGTGGTATTCAATGAGGTCATGTACAAAGATCAAGTGCAGAGAAAGAAATAGGAAAAAGCAAACACATAATACATAGTGCTTGATGAAATCACAGAAAATGAAATTCTAGAGGTGCCAAAAATCAAAATGTTCAACAATAGCAATAGCAGCAGGCACCTCAAACTCCTACAAGTGTTGTCAGAAGATCTACCAGGTTAAGTAGACCCCCTGCACGATACTCTCATTCACTATATTATTTATTGTTGATTGATTCTGGTGAACCAAAAAGATATGAAGAAGCAATGTAGGTAGAAACCAAAAAAAAGTGGAAGCAAGGCATGAAAGAGGATATGGATTCCTTGGTACATAACTAAACTTGTGACTTCGTTCAGTTGCCTACAGATAAAAGAACATTGTAGAATAAATGGGCTTTACAGGTTGAAAGAAGATGATGGAAGCAAAAAGAGGTACAAGGCCAGACTTGTTGTAAAGGGGTTTGCACAAAAGAAATGTATAGATTTTGATAACATATTTTCTCATGTTGTTAAAATCACTTCAATTAGACCTATTTTAAGTCTAGTGGCAATAGAAGATTTCCATCTTGAACAGTTAGATGTAAAAACAACTTTTCTCCATGGGGATTTGGAGAAAGAGATTTATATGCAGTAGCCACAAGGGTATGAGGTCAAAGGGTAGGAGAATTAGTAAGCAGGTTGAAGAAGAGATTGTATAGCCTAAAGCAAGCTCCAAGGAAATTGTATTTGAAATTTTCTAGGTTTATGACTGAACAAGGTTATAGTAGATGTCATTCTGACCACTGTGTTTATTTTAAGAGATTAGATAATGGCAACTATATTATCTTGTTATTGCATGTAGATGACATGTTTATTGCAGGGTCTAGCATGCAGGATACAAATGTGTTCAAAAGAAAATTAGCTAATTCATTTGCAATGACGGATTTGGGTGTTGCAAAGCAAATCCTTGGTATGAGAATAACAAGAGACGCAAAAAATAGCAAATTAACATTGTCTCAGGGTGAGTACATAAAGAAGGTGTTGGAAAGATTAAAATGTAGGATGCAAAACCCAGTTAGTACACCTTTGGCCAACCATTTCAACAGGAGCAGATAGACTACATGTCCAAGGTTTTGTACTCATCGACAATCGGTAGCTTGATGTATGAGATGGTGTGCACAAGGGTGGATATTGCACATGCAATGGGATTTGTAAGCAGGTGTATGAACAATCGAGGTAAAGAGCATTGGAAAACAATAAAGTGGATTCTTAGGTATTTGCGAGGTATTACTACTCAAGGATTATGTTCTTGAGGTTCAAACATTGTTCTACAAGGATATGTTGATTCAGACATGGCAGATGATATAGATGGTAGGAGCAACACCACAAGGTATGTTTTCACTGTAGGTGGAACAACAATAAACTGGATTTCGAAACTGCAAAAGGTTGTTGCACTTTCAACAACGGAAGCAGAGAATGTTGTTGCTACAGAGGCTAGTAAAGAGATGATTTTGTTACAAAGGTTTATGGAGGAATTGGGAAAGAACCAAGAGAATAACAAGTTGTACAGTTACAGCCAAAGTGTCATTCATCTTGCAAAGAACTTAGCCTTCCATTCTAAGACTAAACATATACATTTCGGGTACCATTTCATACGATCAACTTTGGAAGATGGACAGTTGAAGCTCGAAAAGATACACACTAGAAAGAATCCTGCAGACATGTTCACGAAGACAATAACCAGGAAGACACTAAGTTCCTGCTCAGTTTCAGTTGGCCTTCAAGCATGATGGTGAAGATGAAAAACTTGCCAGGTCCAAAGTTGGAGCATAGTCCAATAAGTGCAGTTGTGATGGAGTTGTTGTGATCAGTCTCCATGTGGGAGATTGTTGGTTGTGGAGTCTGATTATCTTCCTGATTTAGAGGTCTTGTTTCAGCCATGTTTGGATCCCAGTCCTTGGCCGACGTTTGTTGGGTATATTCTTTGCATGATTAACCGCAAGTGTTGTTACATTGCGTCAAGCACAGCAAGGGGGTAGAGCCCTTGAACAAAAAAAATTGGGCCTTTTTTTGCATCTGTTTTGGGCGGTTTTGGCACATGGTTTTTTGAACCATGATTTTCTAATTTAGGTTAAGGAATTAAAGTTGTAATCTAATCCAGGTCAATGGATTAGGGCTTTTGGATGTCACAGGATCCTATATATTGTATTGTAATGGTGAAGTTAAAATAATAATGAGAGAGTATTGTGACCGAGAGAGGAGAGTGTGAGAGAGTGAAGAGAAGGTTGCAGCAGATGTGTTGTAGGTGTTATCCCTTCATTTTGTTGGATGAAATAAAAGAAGAGCTCGTTGTCTCTCTATGGGCGTAGCCCATATCGGGTGAACCACGTATATCACTCTCTCGCTTGTATTGTGTTCTTCTGTGTTTTATTTCTGAATTCATTTTGATTTGTTTTATTTTTATTGCTCGGTGATCCTATTCCTAACAGAAACGTCACGATGCTTAGGGAAAATGTCAATTGGCTCAAGTCAAAGGTTATTAAACCATTGATAATTCAAAGTTGAATTATAAAAGGTGTATAGTAATAAAAAAGTTAAAACATATTTATATCAAGTTGATTCGATTTTGTATGTCAAGGGAATAGAAAGAAGAATTACTTTATAACCCTTAAAAAAATCATTAAGGAGTGTGATATATACCTTGTTATATTTTCATAAGTGACCTTGAAAAAGATAAAAGAGTTGAAGTTATAAAGTTCAATTAAAAGGGGATATAAAAGTAACCCTAAATCCCACTTTAAAGTTATAAAAGGGCCAATTCAAAGTAAGGAGTGGTATTTAATAAAGAGTTTTTTTTTTTATTTGTGAAGAATTAACGTGCATAAGAGAAGTTTTGAAGTAACACAAGTGATTATAAATTCTTTTATACAAATAAGAAAAAGGGTATTATAAAAATAATATCTAAATCATAAAAGTGCCAAGCTTAGTGAAATATTGCGATATTTTGACGTAAACAAATGGAATCTAATAATGAGGAAAAATGAAGATTTCCTAAAACTTCAAAAAATGCATTTCAGTGCTACTTAGAATAAAAGAGACACTTGCAGGGAAAGATATTACTATTTCTATTGCTCCCACTAAGCATAGTAATTATGTCAGTGCCAAATGTGCTAACCAATTATTGATTCATGAGTCAAATATAATTGAAAACATGGACTCGTGGAACGAAAAACAATATGACATAATCAATTTACAACTGAACATTGGAAATTATACTTTCGTATTTCCATTCACTGTGTTATCCCCCACTTTTAGGGATAACTAGGAGATCATGTCTCGAGGCCCACAGGTCCTAGACATGGAGTACAGAGAGCAGGATTGACTTTAGCATGGCCCTGGAGGGCCCACCTTTTCTTTCTTCTAGCATCTTTATCTTGTCAGCAGCAGCAGCATTCATCACCATCGGCTTGGTCCTGTGTCAAAGAAGGTTCTTCCTCCATGAGGTAATTAGTCCAAGTATCATGGTATGTGTCACTTTGATCATCAAAACCATTGAATGTATGCATCTGATTCCTTTTATTTCTAACAACTGCTTGGATCTTACACTTGCCCACTTGACCATGTTTGGGGGGATTAACAGGGCGCCCTAGCAAACCTGTGTCTGTAGGTTTTGGTTTGCCACTGGGGGGGATTTCTGAAAAGCCATCGTCCGCACCCATCACAACACCTCTTTTCATCTTGTTTCCCGCTCACTTGTCCCATTCCACTTGTCCGGGCACTGGGTTGACCTATTTTCAAAACTGCACCTTATCTCGTGGGAAGAAGGGACTAAAGGCCCAGAAGGTAAAAGCAAGCTGGTAAAAGATAAAAGCCTAAAAATAAAACCTCGAGATGCTTCGCTCAGGGATCCCCGAGAAAGCAATAAAAGGCTTCTCAGCAAGAAACAAGAGGGACCCGAAAAAAATAATAAAACAAGACCTAACCAGAGGATAGGGGGTCTCATCACGAGCCAGCCTATTAGGTCCATGGGTACCTAGCAGTATGACATTGCCACCAGCTGGTTACCGCGTCAGGGCAGTGACTCTTGGTTGCATGGCCAAGGGAAAGGGGGTCTCATCACAAGCCAGCCTTCTCATTTCTGTGAAAGTAATTGTGGGTAACGTTGCCACCACTGGTCACCACGCCAGGGCAGTGTCCCCTGATTAGCTCTTGAACAAAGAAAAAGTAAAAGCAATAAAAGATAAAATAATGAAAAGAACAAGAATAAAAGGCAAGAATAGGCTTGGAAAGAATGCATCCAGGACAAGTACAGTTCGCCTTCTAACAAAGGCACCCACAAGTAACATCTCTTGCATCCTTGGCCCTCATTGCACCCAGATGCTTGGACATCCCCTGACCACATCACCAACTTACATGGCTTGGATGAGGTCTCTTTTGGGAACTTTCCTTTTCCAGTGGACACTAGCCCAATAGGACGCCTTGTCCTTTCCTCCAGACTTGTATTATAGGCTTGTGTAACGTCTTTGAGCTGTTAACTGATGTATTAGAGATTTTATGCACATGTTTAATAATATTGATGACGAGATGTGATTGACATTGCTATGATCCCTGTCACTGATGAACCCATGGAAGGCGTAGCTTTTGATGTGCAGGACCATGCCCGACGAACAGGTGCCATTTGAACCGGTACACATGGGGAGATGATCAATTCGGACCTCCATGGGGCTGAAGAGCCCACCAGATGGATGTTGAAACCCATCAGGGGGCAGAGGCAAGACAAAGATGGATCAGGGGCTTTGCACCAAAGAAGAAGAGGACGTTCCACCAAAAGCACCCTGGCAGAGCTTGACCTAGGGGGATTTTCCCTTTTTCAGTGGAACGTTGGCCTTAGAAGGCCTAGGACGTCACCCATCATGACCATGACGTCATCCAGCATTATGAACATCTTGGGAGGTAGACTGGGCAGTATTGGCACGTGTGGCAGGTTGGAGAAGCGCAAGGTGGGCTAACGTTTTGCTCCATGATGCTCCATTTGCCCTAGAAGGGGCTAACGTCTCCTTTAGAGGGGCTTGTTATCTCTTTTCAGCTTGATTAGGGTTTTAATTTAACAATTTAATGTAAAACAGTATGATTTTAGTATTTTGGCCTTGTCAGCCTTTTACATGACCTAAAATGTAAATTTAGGTCATGATACTGTATAAATGAAGGATTTTCACCTTCATTTTTTCATCACAATTGACTCACTCCTTAAGGAGGTCTAAAATTTGCGCCCTCTCTTGGGTTATTGGTTGATTTAGTGATGTGCATTTGTTGAAGGAGGATTTTCTTAGCATAATTTGGCTTTTCTCTTAATGGAAGGTGTTACAACTAGTGTTTGCAATGCTTTTTCTTGGTGATATGTAAGTATTTTTCTGCAAAACTTCTTGAATGAATGGTTGTAGTTTTATTTCTTGCATATGTTTATAATTTTGCTGAACAAAACCCTAGGTGACAAGCACACAAGTAGGTCCTTGTCTCATGTCCCCATTAAGAGAATTTCCAGCCATTTATTGAAGAAGGAGAGAACCTAGCCGTAGCTACACTCTCTTTCTCTCTTCATTTTTGCTAGTTGTACCTTTCATAAGCTGAGAAGGAGACGCCTTAAGCCTAGGTTTTCTACACTTTGGGTCGATTTTTCTAGGGTTTGTTGATAGAGCCTTGTTGTAGCAACACTTTGCTTCATCAAGCCTTTTTGTCTTGGTTTTATGCATCATCTTCAGCTAGTCATGATTGCCACCGAGTTAAGGAAGGAGGAGAGAGCACCGAGGCCTAGTTCTCCTACACCAAGGTGAGCCTCTCACCCCTAGGGTTTTGACTTTGAGGCCTTGCCTTAGAAACACTTCAAAGCTTCTCCCTCCAGTCCTTAGCCGTTTTTACCTTTGTCTCCTTTAGCTCTTGCGTCCTTCACTTTTTGACTCCATTAACCCTAAGGCACTGATCTAAAGACCTCTTGCGTTGAAGTGAACCTTGTTAAATTTAAAGCAGCTGCAAGAGCCATTCTCCGAGAGGATGGCAAAGACCCTAGCCGAGATCTAGGGCCCCCAGTGCACTCCTGGGGTTCTTGGTCTGGGACCAAACAGTCAGTGCCATGGCAAAAGACCCTTGTTAGGGCCCCCAGTGTATGACTGGGGTTCTTGGTCTGGGACCAAGCAGTAAAGACCCCTTAGAGGGCCCCCAGTATATGACTGGGGTTCTTGGTCTAGGACCAAGCAGTTAAAGTCCCTATATATGTCTAGGGCCACTAGAAATGTTCCAGGGTACCCATGCCTGGGGCATGGGTTGATCCTTGGTCTTGTACCTTGGTGGATAAGACCCTAGAAATGTTCTGGGGCAACCTGATCCTCGATCAGGTGTTTGTTGGTATATGTCCTCCTTTGAAGGCAGGCATGACCACATGAGGGATGTATCCCATATGCTATGATGATAAAATTAAAAAGGTCACTTTGAGAATGAATGGACAAGTATTGCCACCAAGTCACCCTTCCTAAACCCTCTTCACCCTTGTTTGTGTTTAATTGGGGTTTTGTTTTTTGCTTTAGGGGCTAATGTAAAATATTAATTAAATGTTTTAATTATAACATGTTTAAATTAATATTTATATTAATTAAACATGTTATTTTTCATTGTTATTTTAATTATTATTTCCTTTAACCTACCCTAGCCTAAAAGTATAAATAGAGGCTTACCCTCTACCTTTAATACACACTCATATATTCTCTTAAAAGGTCAGCGGATCTCCTCTTGTTAGCTGCAGCCCCTTCTGTAACAGTTGTTGAGTTTTTCCTGTGGTGGTTCGGCCCTCCTATACTGACCATCTGTTCAGCTTGGTGATGATTGATGCTTGCTCCCTGGTTGTTGATGATCAAGGGTCTCTTAAGCTGCAAATATAGGGTTGTTTTATGCTGAGTTTATGCTGTGTGTTGTAGAGGTTAGCTGCCGTTTTCTTTCTACACCAAGTCTAATACCCTAGACTCCTTCCAAAAGCTGTCGCTATCTTTTTCTTATGCAGATCTGTCCTTCTACTTGAGCCGCAGCCCCTCTGTTGTTTTTAAGGTTGCCATACCTATCTATATGTATGAGGGTTTGATCACAGAAATCCCTGTGTGAAGTCTAAGTGGTATTTTCCTCTTGGTGGCAAGTTAGTCCATTCATCTCTTGGCAAGAGATCTAACCTATATGGTAGATCTATGATCCTGAATTTTTCTGAGCATAATTACAAGTGGCATTACATCTCCTGTGTGGCTGTGACTCCTTCAGAGGTAAGACTACAAAGCAAGGTAAGTGACCTGTTCAGTTTACTAGTTCTTTGTTTTTGAAGTTGTAGTTTGTTCATTACTTAGACCTATGTCAGATCTGAAGATTAGATTTGGTTTTGAGTTTTGATCTATATAGATCTATATCAGTTGTTTAGTTAGATCTGTTTGTTCTTGTTTGATCTACATCAGATCCATTGATTAAATCAGTCATCTAATTACCTAGATTTKCTTATTGYTGAGATCTGACTATCCACTTTCTAGATTTGATTTTTATGGTTTAGAACTGTTTGYCATTTACCTAGAYCTGCCYGTTTAGATCTTAGTGAGACTACTGCTCAGATCTGTGATCTTTTAGAAAGAGTTTATTTAACAACTGCTTATGATCAGAATGAAATTTCTAGCACTTATAAAAATCACTACAGTTCAGATTACTTATTTGTTCTAAGTCTAGCTTTATTTCAGATCCTTACTGTTCTTACTAACAGATTTTAAAAGACAGTAATTGCTCTGCCTTATTTCCCTAATTCTAACAAACCTAATCAAAACTACTCTCAATACATTGAATGAAACCCTAACTACACTAACCCTAGCTTATAAACTAACCCTATTAACTAAAGTGTTGTCGTCGTCTCTTGATATTAACACCTTTGTGCAGCTAAACGTTTTTCTTTATAAGCAATTGAATGGTGATTAAAGGCATTAATTGAATGAAGCGTTGATTTATTGCATTGAATGCCATATTGTTTCAGCATTTATTGATGAAGTGACATAATTTTCATTGCTATTTATAAACATTGACTTCGTCAATATTTATTATCAAATTGCTTATAAATGTATCAGATAGTCATTGATTTACATGAAGTACTAACCCATTGATCAAAGCTTGCATATATCAGTTTATTGTTGCTTTGTCTCAGGCAGGTATATCTCTTTGGGGGTTTTACTTTATTGGTTGATTAGCCAGGACTATCTGCTCGGTGGTGACTTGTGAGGGGGGAATAACTACTTTATCCTGTAATCCTTTGCCTTCTCAAAACCCCAAGTCACCGGGGACGTCTCCCCTGGGCCTTAACTCCCTAAAGAGAAAGAACCATCCCATTGTGGTGACATTGGGTGGGATTGGTTCCTGTTACACCAGTTTGACCTTCAAACCTCAAGCCTTTTATCCTTGCTACAAACTGTGAAATAACACACTGTTAGATCCATATTTTGTGATGACAGTGACATAATTCTAGGTTCACCCTAGGTGGAAGCACTAGGGACTTTCATCTTAAACATGAAGAAGAAGTTTTTGACATTCTCCTATAAAAAGAAAAAGATAACATTACAACTTACAAGCCTCTACATTGAAGTCATACTTAGTAACATCAAAAGACCTTAAAGATATCTCAAAGGTGATCCTTCAAGATAATCAAAAGTCAATGCAAAAAATGCAAAAAGAATTTGACAAAGTTATCGTAGATAAAAATGAAGAAATTTATTGCCTCAAGAATTACAATCAAAACTTGATTACATGGATTAGAAAGTTAAAAGGTGAAAAGAAGTCGCAACAAGGCTAGTTGAGGCCATCTCTAAGATCTAATGCACAAACTCCCAAATTTGAAATTGAGTCCTTTAAAAAAATATTGAAAACCTCTAATTGTTGGTCCTTTTCGACAGTTGATTTATTGTTGTAAATCTTTGAGAATCTCAATCAGAGAAATCGCTCTAATACCATGTAAATTTTTCAAGTCTAGGTGACTATTGTCCTAATGTTCCCACACTAATAACTCAAATAGAATTTATTCAACAACAGAAAAATAAATTTTTGAACATTGCTTCAATCACACAAATAGTTGAAAATCGGAAGAAATAAAACACATACACAGGGATTTCTCCTTCAAATCAGATTTTCATTCCTTTGATCAAAGCTTACAAGGTGACCTTTGCAACCTGCTTTAAACCAGCAGTTGTACAGTCAATAAATCACCTATATCTGAGGTTGTATATCCTATGCATACGAAAAGGACAGCTACACCATGTTAATATTATGGTAGCTTCGGGATGTATGAACCTCTATTGTGACTTATGACGAGACTAGAATCCTCCGGAAGGAAGCAAAGAATTGAAGGAAACCCTAGACAGGTTGTCGGCTGCAGAAATATATTTAATATGAATTTATTAATACCTAGAAGGAGAAGTCGGCCCCAGTTAAACTGCCCAGATTACTATAAATACAGGGTGCCAGTTTTCATTATACACATTCTCAGAATTGCAGAGCCAATTGTGCACACTGCAATTGGCAGTTTTGTGCACAGGTCTCTAGGGAAAGTGGTGCGCTAGCTTCTGGGTGGGATCATCTATTCAGCTTAGTTTCTATTTCTTGCTTGGTGCATTAGCCTCTCTTGGCTATTGGATTGCTACCAAGATTCTCTTCTCAGTCAAGGTCAAGGTGCTCGGAGAGTGGCTTCGGCCAGTGGTTGGGTGACGAGGGTATCGTCAATGGTAAAACGAGCACAATCTTCTATATTCTAACAGGTTATGGGCCCACACCCCTTCAGTCAGCCTAAAACACTAGAAGGAAACATAGCCGCTAGATATTGAGCTCATTGAGGAACTGCCGCTAGGGTTACTAGCAGGAGCAGCCTCCAAAGCACTACAGCTAGGGTTACTAGCAGTAGCAATTGCAGAAACCCTAATTCTCATATCTGGCACCTTGTGATGGAGCATCTCGCTCAAGGAGAAGATATTCAGATGCGCCCCAACTCAGCACACCTATTGACTTTCTCAGAAGATAGAAATGACGAAGTTGAAGTTTTGGATCAAGGCATGACCAGTTACCAGTCAACCAAAGACATGTGTGAAACAATCAGTCTCTTACACTACTCAGCACTTATCGGGACAATTGAAGACGATATGTGGATAATCGACAGTGGAGCTTCCAGGCACATGACGGGAGATCAAGCTAGACTCTCAAATCTAAATGAGAGAGACATCGTACAAAGTGGAGCTTGGAAACAAAAGCACCTACCCCGTCAAAGGATATGGACAAGCCTCCGTCAAGTTGGAATCAAGTAATCATGTTCACTTAAGCAATGTTTTATATATACCTAGTTTAGAAAAGAATCTTGTATCAATATCATGTTTAGAAGACAAAGGAAACAAAATAGCCTTCATAGATGAAAAAGTGTTATCATGGCATAAAGATTCCAGCATAGAAGATGCTAGGGTTATTGGAAGACGTGAAGGAAATCTGTATAGACTACTAGAATGAAATGAAGAAGCTCTAGTACATGACGAAGTCAACCGTAATGAGCTTTGGCATAGAAGGTACGCTCATATCAATTATCGAGCATTACCTTTCCTCAGAAAGATGGTTAAAGGGATACCAGAATTGAAGTCTACACACGAAGGAATTTGCAAGGGATGTGCCCTTGGGAAGAATATCAAGAAACCATTCCCAAGCTGCCACAACAGATCTAAGGAAACCCTAGATCTAATACACTCAGATGTTTGCGGTCCAATGCCAGACAGATCTTTAGGAGGATCTCTCTACTATGTAATCTTCATAGATGACTATTCAAGAAAGACGTGGTTGTACCTACTGAAGTCAAAAGATGAAGTATTCAGCAAGTTCCAAGAATTCAAGGCAGAAATAGAAAACCTTACGAACAACAAGATCAAGACATTAAGAACAGATAATGGAGGAGAATACACCTCGAAAGAGTTCGTTGCATTCTGCAAATCAGCAGGGATTAGGAGGGAGCTGATTGTTCCTCATAATCCTCAACAAAATGGTGTAGCGGAAAGAAAGAACAGATCTATCGAAGAAATGGTAAAAGCTTTATTGAATGATCAAGATCTATCCATGTTTCTATGGGGAGAAGCAGCAATGACGGCAATATATGTACAGAACAGAAGCCCTCATCGCATATTGAAGGACATGACACCAGAAGAAGCATTTTCAGGTAAGAAACCTCAAGTAGAAAACTTAAGAATATTTGGATGTCAAGTTTACTCTCATATTCCCAAAGATAAAAGAAATAAACTAGAACCCTCAGGGAAGAAGGGGATATTCGTGGGATATAGTGATTCATCCAAAGCCTACAGAATACAAATTCCAGAACAACACAAGATAGAAGTAAGTAGAGACATAACATTCAATGAAAGGATGGCCTTCAGAAAATCTATTGAAGAAACTATAGAAGAAGAAGAAATTGAAGAACCAAATGAAGAAAACACAGAAAGCGAAAATAACGAAAAGGATCAACCTGATCATCCTATGGAGCCATGTGAG
>SNQJ01S0004515.1:99361-110812 GCA_010110895.2 Picea sitchensis
TGTGATTTAAATAACTCTCCAGTTAGGAGGGAGCATTTATCTTTGTAATTGAAAAATAGTCCAGATTGGACAGATGCTTTCCTGTTCGGAAAGTGGATTGAGATTTCTGACGGACAGTGACTTCCCATTGTAGTTAACATGGGTGGCAGACTGATTGTTGATGTATCATAGACAGCTACTTCCCATTGTGGTTAACATGGGGAGTGGTCTAGGACAGTCATTCTTCTTGGCAGTCACTCTGAGTAGTGGTCAAGTAGAATGGTCTGCCTCGTCGGGCAGTCGTTCTTTCGAAGTTCGCAGTTGTGAGCAGTTTCGAAGAATGGTCCGTTTTGGAGGTCGATGCATGACAAACATTCCTCGAGGGTCATACATTCTCTCCAGGTTACACTTTGTTTAGTGTCGGAGGAATGGCCCAGGGTGGGGAATGGTCCATACAATTATTCCTCGAGGGCAGACTCATTCTCTCCAGGTTACACTTTGTTTAGTGTCAGACAAATGGCCCGGGGTGGGGAATAGTCCAGGCTCAGCAATCAGGGACAGTCATTCCTTAGGGCAGACTCATTCTCTCCAGGTTACACTTTGTTTAGTGTCGAAGGAATGGCCGAGGGTAAGGAATGGTCCAAACATTTCTTAGGGTTTATACATTATGTCCAGGGTGCACTTTAATTAGTGTAGGAAGAATGGCCCAAGGTGAGAAATGGTCCAGGCTCGGAAATCAGAAATAATCCTTCTTCCTTGTTTGAGAAGAATGGGGCAGATAGCCCATTGTTGATATTCTATACTGAGGGCAGACATTCTTTCAGATCTCACAAACGTGAGTGAAAGATTGGCCCAGATGATTCAGTTTTTATCATAACATTGTTTCTATGCAGGTTGCTATTAGATGTTTGTTATGAAGAATAAATGACAGTAGATATGCTACTGTTTGTGATTATGTTTCACAGTTTGAGTAGTTGCGTACTACCGGAATAGACACAGGTGTGTTCTATTAATTGATATTGTACCAGTGGTCATAGGATATTATCCAGTCGGATAATAATGACAGGTGCTCGTAGTGCTACCAGTTGAATAGTCTGTTGTGCTCAAGACCATACCTCCCTAACTAGGAGGGAGTGTTAATATTATGGTAGCTTCGAGAGGTATGAACCTCTATTGTGACTTATGACGAAACTAGAATCCTCCGGAAGGAAGCAAAGAATTGAAGGAAACCCTAGACAGGTTGTTGACTGCAGAAATATATTTAATATGAATTTATTAATACCCAGAAGGCGAAGTCGGCCCCAGTTAAACTGCCCAGATTACTATAAATACAGGGCGCCAGTTTTCATTATACACATTCTCAGAATTGCAGAGCCAGTTGTGCGCACTGCAATTGGCAGTTTTGTGCGCAGGTCTCTGGGGAAAGTGGTGCGCTAGCTTCTGGGTGGGATCATCTGTTCAACTTAGTTTCTATTTCTTGCTTGGTGCATTAGCCTCTCTTGGCTATTGGATTGCTACCAGGATTCTCTTCTCAGTCAAGGTCAAGGTGCTCGGAGGGTGGCTTTGGCCAGTGGTTGGG
Source organism: Picea sitchensis (assembly GCA_010110895.2). NCBI lineage: Eukaryota > Viridiplantae > Streptophyta > Pinopsida > Pinales > Pinaceae > Picea > Picea sitchensis. Next base: position 100,920 of record SNQJ01S0004515.1, read on the forward strand.
TGACGAGGGTATCGTCAATGGTAAAACGAGCACAATCTTCTATATTCTAACACACCAGTGGTATGACATGTACGGCCTGCTAATCTCTTTAGCAGATCTACTCCTCTTCTTCCCGATGCACCCTTCCTTCCTTCAGACCTCTTGTTCTCTTCTCATGTGTACGAGATCTCTCCTCTCTTGTTTTATTTATCCTTTGAGAGAGGATAATAAAATCTCCTCAATCCTAGCTGCCACCTATCTCAATCATGAGATGTACATCTAAGATTAAATCCTAATCTAAGTCACTAATGTAACTTCTAGAACATTTTATTTAGATTCCAAAGACTAGTTGACTTTCAAACATTAGACTTTCACTTTTTCTTTTATTTTTCAAGTGAAATTACAAGATAAAATTATTGATCACCTTTCCAAGGTGATCACCAAAGAAATGTCTCGAACCACTTCTTGCACGTTCACACTAAACCTATGCAAGAAGTTCCTACTAGAGCTACATTTCTCAACACTGATGAGGAAACTGAGAAAGATGGTGACAAAAATGACAACGATGATTTTTTATTTTGGGTGGTTGGATCTCCAAGACAAAGGGAACCAAGAAAAGTTTGCTCGAAATGGTCAGTTGTCTAGTGGAATCCTCAAATTCTACTTTTACAAGGGTGACAGCAACATGATGGAGCACCTACAAGAGCTCCAAACCTGTGGAAGAGAAGGGCAGCTATCGACCAAAGTTTTGAAAGTCATTATCATGTTTTTGTAAACATCTTTTTTAATAATGTTGTCAGAAAAATTTTGACTATTGTATAATGGATTAAAATAAAAATAAATATTTCATGTTGAAGGAGGTGTTAGAATAGGTAACGATCAATAATGTATATTAGGATCCTTCATTTTCGAAGACAAAGTCACACCCACTATCAAAATTTCACAGCAAGCTATGGCTCTGTTACAATATTATAATGTTTCTTCTCAAGTGAAGAAAAGGCAAATGATAAAGTCAATGGAATTAAACAATCATTGGCCATGGGGATATTTTAACGGAGCCTGTCAAGGGCCGAACAACAGATGCGGGATAGGCTTCCTTTTGTATTTTCCTGACAATCATTACTTTACTGAGAAGAAAAATCTGGGGAAGCGAACCAACAACATTGCAGAATCCAAAGCTTTGTTTTCTCTTTTAAAATTGGTTGTTGAAAGAAATGTTCAATCACTTTAGGTTCCAAGGGACTCAAAATTATGTATCGATTGGATGTTGGGCTCATTGCATATTGTTCATTTGGATTTGTTGTAACTAGGACAGCGTCTGAAATTAATATCTTCTCACTTTAATCAAATCCAATATTTGCATATATTTCATGAACTCAATGTTAAAGCTTATACTCTCTCCAAAGAGGCTTTAGTGCTGGAGGAAAATCTCTCAGTGTGTGCTAAGTGACCAATTAGGTTAATGATAATTGTTAGGATTGGTAGTTAGGGATGATTAGGTAGAGCACCTACCTAAATTGAAAATATTGTTGATGATTGCAGCGTCGTGAGACATTCTTCAGGTCTTCTCCCTAGAGCAGTGGGTTGGGTCGACCTGTGCCTTCTCCCTATCTTCTCCCTGATGGACTGAGTTGGGTTGACCTAAGACGGGTCTTCTCCTCAATTGTGTTGGGTTGGGTTGACCTGAGACAAGTTTTCTCTCCAGGTGGATGGGTTGGGTTGATCTGTGGGGACACCCCTAATCTTCTCCCCATATCAGACTGGATTGACTTGGAGAACACTCCTCTGAGACTGAGTTGAGCATGACACTTGTCAGAGGAGTGGCAAGTTGTCCTAGGGTGGCACCCAACATCCCATGGGAGCAGACCATGTGGACATGTCACTTGGGAGTTGACCAAGTGGACACATCATGAGGGAGCAGCCCTTGACGATGATGATGACTCGTTCTAGTGGATCGTAGCCCCTAAAAGAGATGAAGACGTCCACACTGGGTGCAGCCATGTGTGACATATTGATGCAGCCTTTCACTATGATGCCCAGAGACAAGAAAAAGCCCAACGTCTTGTGTAGAAGACCTAATCAACTAAAGTCGGCCTGGATGAAGAGACACCTTTTGGACAAGATAAGTTCACATCGGACTTGTATAAATAGAGAGAACTATCGTTCATTTTGTCATAACACTTGGATCACTTACTCTCTCTTGAGTAGTGCACACTTGGACTACTCTTCTCTCTTGTGTAGCGCTAGCCTCTTGAAATTCTAGCGCACTTCTTCTTGCTGATGAGATTTTCTCTTGGACAATTTATTATCTAGTGAAAGGTTGCAGCTGGGTTTTTCTCCCTTGTCAAGAAGGGTTTCCCAGGATATCTCTTGTGTATCTTGTGCATGGTTATCTTCTTGTGATCTTGGATATTTGTATGATGCAATTTATGGTTAGGGTTTATACTTAATGATGCTTATGCTATTGTAAAAATGAATAGAATGTTAACAAGTTGAACAAGCATAAAAATTCAACAAATAAAAGGGTGTAATTGTACTTTATTGATGACTCCTTCATTAGTGAATGATATATTTCTCTTTATATCTCTCTTGCATATCTTTACTTTTTAACAAGAATGAGCACTAACACACCAATAAAATAAGTTATGTCATTTGAAGAAGATTATTGTCAATCTTGGTCTCGTGCCTCCAAGAAAGGGGCCACGTAGGTCAAACATCAAAGCCTCTCAACCAATGACAACACGAAAGCACAGGCTCGGGAGCACCATCATGCTCTCCATGATCACAATGAAGACATGAATACATATTTATAGAAATGGGACAAGGATTATTTAATTCAAAATATGGATCAAGTGTTGCCCATCCAATCGTTCCACCATAAATCATTGCCCGACTAAATATTAAAGACTCCATTCGTTACATCGTCAAGTAATTCCCAGGGGCAGTCTTGCATCATCCCCTCCAAGTTAGAATTTGAACATCTCGATCAAATCCAAATTCAAAATGCCATATATAAGTCATTGGGTTCTTAATGCTCTGATACCATATGCAACACTCCTCCAATGTAACACTCCTCTGAAGAAGATTTCGATCCTCAAAAGCCTAAGTATATATGGACAGTAGAAGCAAACATTAGGTCATCCGCAGAACCAACAGCCTAGAAGCTTCCACCTTTATGTATAAAGGCACATAGCACTTCTGTATTAGTGAATTATAGCTGTCATTTCTATATTCATCTAGATCTTTAAAAAGTGCGAAGGTCGGGTGCAAGTCCCATAAGAATTTGGTGAAAAAGATACCCATCAAACCTAGCAACTATACTCAAGGAAGTTTGTTATGCAATGCAACCCTTCAGGGTGTATTTCTGAAAGCACTTCCAACAACAAAAATGGTGGAAAGAGAGACCCTCTATTCTCTTATAACGACTATATATATACTCTTTTAGGAGGGAACATTGAGGGTGGTTTGCATAAATAGGGTAGCAACCTACATGTGATGAGGTCCACCTAAATTTGATGGTAGAGTAAAAGCAGAAACCAATGTATTTGAAACTACAGCTTGTCAGATAAGATAATTTTATTAATGTCTAACAAATGACAACAAAAGTAGGTCAATGGGACTAAAAATGTACATGCAATATAGGTACAAAGTGGGAGTGCCAAAGCATTTCCCAAATCAATACTAAAAATAGGAAAAGATAAAGAACGACGTACCTAGCTAAAAGATAAATATCTAGCTAAGAGAAGATATAAAACAAGGTGCAAGTGTTAGCACCTTATTTTGGTTACCCTTTTCCACTTTCAGGCGGGGGGGTATATTGATGCTTGTGATTCACAGGTTACAGAACTTATCACCTTTCAATTGACAAGGGGAAAGATATTGATGATATTTGTCAGACTTCAAGTTTCAAAGTCTACTTTTGATTTTGAGGATTTTGGTTTCTTCAGGTTGATGGATTGATTTAGGACAGAATGATGTACTGTTGATGGATTTCAGATTTAGTGATGTTGACATGGATCACTCACATAGAGTTTTGGATTGGTCAATTTGACCTTTGGCACTTGGATATTTTTGAGGATTTCAGGAGTTTGATGATATTTTGAGGATGATGTTTTGATGGATTTTCAAGATATTGCTATGTATGGATGGTTTGCCACATGTTTGCATTTGAGGATTCAGTCACTTGCAGAGTTGTGACTTGCATGATTGTTCAACACTTTAATCAACAATTTGGTTCCAAGAAATGGAGCAGTACCAGCAGTTCACCTGGTTTACTTCTCAACAGATTTTTTGGATTATGATTCAATCATTGTTGAATCATTACAGGTTTTCTGTACATAGGTTTTTTAGAAGATACAAGATTGGGAAGTTGACCGACGGTTTTTTCTATCAGCTGGATTATTGACAATTTATTTATGTGTCGGTATTTGAGAGCAGTTTTGTGAACACATTTGTTCATTTGATAGCTTTCGGACCTTACAGAGATGGTCTTTTGACCTTGAAAAGGATAGATGATTCTACTGCACTTTCACTTGGCACAATGGATTGCCGGGTGTTTTCAGGATTTGGGATGTGTTGGATTTGCAGCCAATTCACTTCTCATCAGGGTTTGCTCTCATTGGATTTGGGTTCATATAAGTAAACACTTATAGGTTATCTAGCTCATTTGTTGCACAGTGAGTTTCCAAGATTTAGTTTTTTGGCATCCACTTTTGGCGATTTTACAAGCGGATCTTCGTGGACACTCATGAGGTTTCAGACCATGACTATCAGATTGAAGACTTGGATTTGTTATCATCTTTTGCACTAGTCTCTGTTGCTTAGCTGATACACTCATAGGGACTTTTGATTAAGGGGGGTATTTTTAGCAATTTTGCTCTAAGTTATCAGCTATCATATCTTAGGATATCTTCATTATTCTAAGTTACTTATGATTAGTTATAAGGATAATTAAAGGTGGTCATCGAAGGTTTGTAGTATGTACTATATGTATTCTACTCTCACGTGACTGATATGATGAATAATGATTTTGTCTTCGTACCTTTCCACCTATTCTTGATCTTCTTGTTCTTCATTATGTCTTTCAGTAATTGCAACAAAGATACTAGAAATTGATGATACTCGATGTCAAACAGAAGAGAGGATGTCAATCCCAGCAGGCTCCTCGTTGGAGTCATCAATAACTGTGAAAGGGCTAATGCACTATTGAATGATATCCTCTAATGAGAGATCTTCCCTGAGATGGCCTGGTTACAAACTTACATGATCATGGGGGGGCACAAGAGCAAGGAAGCCCAGCTCTCCTAAAATCAAAGGTTGCCTGGAAGAAACTCCCAGAATACTCATCAGGAAATTATTGATGACCAGACGTGATTGCATTAAGGCTCGCATATTGCCAAAATTGGGACTGTAGAGTGTATATTTGGCGAGAAAGAAAGGATTGTGACCAACATACTTACACAAATTTGTGCAGCTTACAACATTTGTGGAGTAGCGGCCTAGAGCATGTACACAAATTTGTGCAGCTTACAACATTTGTGGAGTAGCGGCTAGAGCATGAAGATTATTGCAGACTTAGCCTGCAATTCAACTGCATTCCAATTTTGGGACTCTTGTGAGTTCTTTGCCCCGTGCCCAAATGAATACCCAAAATGGTATACCTTATTGTTTCTTTTCACGTCCTTGTTTATGGAAGTATTATGATGATAGTACGCTGCAGGTATTTAGCAAGATCCAAGATACACATCTAGTGATTTTGATTATTGCATACATATTGTCACCATGGTAAGCCATAGAAAAATATGCATCAGGATGATGTGTTTAATTGGAAAGCATTGTCAACATGATCATATAGGGTCCATTCTGATCATATGGACACCTAGCTAGTGGAAATGGTACCTAATTGGTTTTATAAACACGTTTTCCACCAAAAACGCTGGGTAATTGCCTAGGTTATATGTATGTATGTACATTGTATATAGTTGCATTACCCATAATGGTCAATGTCATGGTAATGAAAATTCCAAAGTCAAGGGAAGTGCCATGCTGATGAGAACAGCCCTATATTTTCTTACCCTTTGCAGCAAGGGGCTCTGAAGCACTAATGTTGACATTTTTTAGCCACAGCTATATGAGGAAGAGCAGAGTCAAATACAAGCTATGCTCCTTTATACAGGACATAACGATGACCATTGGAGAATGGACTCCATTGGAAGTTTGGTTGGCCAAATAGCTTCCCCTTTGGGAATGAGAACTGTCCACTGCACAAACAATGCTCAACTTGGCCATTGGAAACCAACAGTTGCTTGACTAGTCATGCGAGTTAGAAGTTGGACTGCTGCTAAACACAATAACTGTGTTCTCTTAGTTCATTAGAACATATACAAATAAGACCGATGTCGTTACATCTATCATCAACTGTTTAATCAATGTAAACAGGATTTAGACCCACGGAGCTGATTCAGTCTTTGACAAGTCCTAGAAAAAATTTCTTCTCATTTTCTTAAATATTATAAAGAAGAAAAGAAAAATAAGCACTTAAACTTACGAGAAAAGAACGTAGTTCATTTTTCATGTCATTAATGCCACTCAGCAACTCGATTTGTTGAATATGACCAAGATTCTGAAGGAATGCCGCCTCAACCCCTTCCTGTTGTTGCAATTTCTCTTCTCTCCTCTTCTGAGCAATCTTCTCATACTCATCAAGTGTGTCACTTTTATCAAGCAAGAAAGCAACCCCCTTAGCTCTAAATAGATCACAACAATATTTACACCTACAGAGATGCTCCCTCCAATTTGTGCCCATAAACAAAGGTTTTTTAGTATCCACTCTATGTGAAAGAATGTCCCCCTTGCTCCTAAGCTTGCACAGTGGCTCCTGATCTCCAAAGTTTTCTCCACTAACGACCTGATCTGATGGCAAAGTGGAATTGAAGATCGACTGCCCAGGAAAACTAATCTCTTTGGAAGTTCGCCTTTCTGTTTCTGAACATGTTGCCATCTCATTCACAATGCCAATGCCTTCTGACGAGCTGATATGAGATGCACAAGACCCAGGGGGGAGAGCCTCTCCTGACTCTGCTATTGGATTTGCAGCCTCAGGACTAGAATGGTTCCTTTCATGAACTGCACGAGTATTTTGTTTCAAATGATCACCAACATAATCATTATCACTGATGAGAGTAGTAGGTTTCTTTAACTGCTTTTCATCCTTAGCAATGACAATGCTAGGATTGGGCAGCTGAGAATTAACTATCTCCCCAGTAGTAAGAACTATTTCTAAACATCCCTTTTCAGCATCATTCTTAATACAATTCTCTTCCTGCACATATTGTTTGGTCTGTTCAATGTTAGTAGATGTTTCACCGGTTGCTGATGGTAAAATAAAACTCTCTTGGTAGAAGTACAAGAAGGAACATCGACTAGCACAGTTTTGGCAAATAAAATCCTCGTACATGGGTTCCCCTTCGTCGTCTTTTGGTATCTGCAAAAAAAGAATCAACCAAAATGTTAAAACACAATAAAAACAAAGGGAGCTTTGTTTGACAATAAATGAAAACTTTTTTTTTATCAGACAAATAGAGCAGACTCTAGAAAATAAGAGAAAATTCAAGCAAAGCTAATTACTTGGCTAATAACACGACAGGAAAAAATTCAACTCTCAAGGTAATTCAGATGGCTAGTACAAGCAGTTGTGCCTAATCTAACTCTACCGAAATCCACAGTTATAATTGTCCTAAAGTATGTTAATAAGTCATCATTTTCCTTTTTAATATTCAAAAGCAAAAGCCCTAAACTCAACCCCTTTCAGCATTCCTTGATAAACACGCAGCATTCTACTTTACCCAAAAAATTTAACACTCGCACTTTATGGTAGTAATTGAAATCTTACTTGCTCTCTCGCTTGGAAACCAAGATGGTTCTCATGGAACCAGTCCTCGCAGATACAGCACTGAATCATCTCTCCTTGGTTTTCCCCATCAGGGTCAGGATATGGTCTGTGACAGGTACAGTACAAACCCTTGTAGTTCTGATTGTAAGAATTGTTATGATTTTCAGAGTCTTTGTCTGGAATAAGCTTACAAGAGATACTGCTAAACTTTGAATTCCCACAGTCACATCTAAATCGTCTTCTCGTCCACAACTCTACCACCTTGCCCAAGACAAAATGAGTGAGTATGGCCAAAAGGAAAATAGAATGCATTGCAGCAGAAAACTATACTTAAGAGACAGATAATATTGTAGGCTCATTATATGTTGTACTAATAATCAACACACTGAAGTTTATAAACATGTATGCCTGTCAGTGTAAAATAAATTATGAAGGAAAAAAACACATAAAAAACATGCCAGGAGATAACAATACATGAAATTCAAAATATACACGGAAAAATACATGAAATTCAAAAAGGCTAATTTTCCTTTGAGAACAAAAACAGACACAGAACACATATTCCTAAATATACAAATCCGGGATTAAAACTCATACAAACTTCAGGATATATAACAACCACATCAAGGTCATTGATTAACCTCAAAAATGCCTGCTTCACCCTGTTTCCAATTTGTCATTAGACAGGAACGTTTACTTTTGAATACTATAAACCACTAAAAAACAACTCTAGCAATGTGTAAGTATAATGCTGGATACCAAATTTGAGATTATGCAAAGAACGTTTAAAATAATAGTGATAAGCAAATTATCTGATAAGAAATGAAATAGCATGGGTAGAAATTAACAGAAACAAAAAGAAAAACGGTTCACAAAATCCATTATCAATAAATAAAAAATTATCTTACACAGTCAAAAACACATTAGAGGAATTTGCCCAATCTATCAAGATTCCCAAAAATAAATATCATGTGCAAGAGAGAAGCACATCATCAGATGCAAGATAAGTCATACAAAAAACATCCAACCCAAGGAAGAGTACAATTATTAATATCTTCAGTATACAAGAAGAACCATGGAAAGTCCACACTTTGTTAAAAAAGACAGATCAGCATCTTACTGGACTTTAAGATATCCTCCAATACAATAAAATGCCCCCATTTGTATGGCATAACATGGGAAAGTTCATCCCTTCTTTCAGTTCAAAAAACTAGTGCAGGACCATCCCCTTTGCCATTGGTACATTCCATGACAATAACCATTGTTGAAAAATAAGATCATAAGCATACGAGATCACTCGACAGTCCCCACTCTTGCAAACCCCAACATTCTCTATCAACACAGGCACAGCATTGCTGTGTTTCTATTATATAAAAATGTTGGTTACAATTTCTAATGAAAAGCAAGCCCAGTTCTGTTAATTTTTTTTAAAAATCAGAACCTAGTTGCAGATTTAAATAAATAAAAAGCAGAACTGAAATTCTTAATACAAAAATCTAAACATGTTGATTTTCTTAACACTCTAAATGCAGCGGAAATAAACACATAAAGACACAAGCATTAACACAAAGAAAATACTCGGTGAATTTTGGTCAAATGACCCCGGAAAAACCCAACTGGGAAAACCGGTCTTCTGTGTTGATTTTTACTGTGTTTTCTCACCCTGCAATTTATCCCAATCCCGGTTTCAATCACTCCTTATCACTCCAAATGTTTAATGCCCTTTCCCAATATTAATGAAATTTGCCAACATTAATATGCATTAAATATTAAAATGATATTTGACTGAAACACATGAAATAAATAATCTTTTCAATGGCTGTCCTAAAAACTCAGAAATTATATCAGCAAGCACACATTTAATGACACAATGATATTTCGTCAAATGACCCTGGAAAAACCCCAGTGTGGGGAAAACCAGTGAGAGAGAGGGAGTTCTTCTTATTTCTTCAATTCTGGAAATTACATATCAGCAAAAATAAAACCAACAGCATTTACTTATCTCTTCCCTTCGTTTTCCGTG
>SNQJ01S0004515.1:110822-122273 GCA_010110895.2 Picea sitchensis
CCACGAACTAAAGTTCGCTGCCCCATCCAATCTATCCTCAACTCTCAAACCTGTAGCCATGACTAAAATCCACTCAACTGAAACCCAAAATAACTCTGCAATCCCCAACCTGTTGAAAACAAATTTCTACCCTCTTGTCTGCTGTCCACTATACTGCTGTCCCGAAACAGTGAAATTTCAGTGAACCCACTTTTGCAAATTTTAGTGTTTTACTTCCAGCCAACCAAGCTCTGATACCATGTTGATTTTTACTGTGTTTTCTCACCCTGCAATTTATCCCAATCCCGGTTTCAATCACTCCTTATCACTCCAAATGTTTAATGACCTTTCCCAATATTAATGAAATTTGCCAACATTAATATGCATTAAATATTAAAATGATATTTGACTGAAACACATGAAATAAATAATCTTTTCAATGGCTGTCCTAAAAACTCGGAAATTATATCAGCAAGCACACATTTAATGACACAATGATATTTCGTCAAATGACCCTGGAAAAACCCCAGTGTGGGGAAAACCAGTGAGAGAGAGGGAGTTCTTATTTCTTCAATTCTGGAAATTACATATCAGCAAAAATAAAACCAACAACATTTACTTATCTCTTCCCTTCGTTTTCCGTGCTTGAAATATACAGGAAGAAACCCAACAGCTGCAACCTCGAAATCTGTGCTCAAACAGCCGTACCGTACGGACTGTACGGATTTCTGGAAAATCGTGCCCAAATTTTACTGCAACTGTACAGTGGCCGTACGGACTGTACGGACCTTTAAATGCGCCCTTTCTGCCTTGAAAAACGTGTTGTTTTGTGTGCAGAACAAGTACAGAAAAAACCCAGCCGTACCAAATCCGTACCGTACGGATTTATTAACTCTAATGGCTGCCTCGAAATCTGTGCTCTCACTTTGCCTTGGAAATCGTGCCACTTCTTTGCTGAAAACCCTTCTTCAGAAAATGGAAACTTTCTCCTTCTTCTTGCTCTCTCTCAATCTCTCCAAGAAAGAATGACTTCTCATTTGGCCTTTTTCCTCCTTTAGAATCCCTAAATGACTTTTAGGTTTCCCTTTTGATCCAAGGGCTCACATTGCCCAAGATCAACGGTGAGAATTAAATGCTCCATTAAATTCACTTTATTTAATTTCACTCACCCAACTTAAATAAAAACCCACTTGGTGCTTTAAGTTCCTAAGTCACTTTTCATTTTCTAATTTAAAGTTCACTTTACCACTTATAAAGTGACTTTATGAAAAAGACCCACTTTTAAGTTGTGGACCACATTCCTAGGTAAAAGTTTAAAAACCCATAGGAACCACTTGTCCAAGGTACAAATCTTCATTAAAATTTAACATTCTGCTTGGTGATTTCTTATTATTTCATGAAAGGGCAATCTCAGAAATTTTACATCCGCTGTTCAGAAAACTTATCTGAGGCAAAATCTCTGCCTTCAGCAAATTTACAGCTCTCACTTGTTGAAAAACTGATGCATGTAGGTAAATTTAATAAATTTACAGCATACAACCAACATACCAATACATCTGCATATATGAGGATCACTGAAAGTGAGGCAATCACAGAGAGAACACAAGTATACCCTGGGAAACCCTCTTGGGGTAGAAAACCCAGCCAAAACTTCTCTTTAGATTCTTCAACAAAGTATAATACCAATACAAGACTTTAGAGTAACTAGTTGGGACTCGAGGACTGAAACAATACCTCTGTTTCAGCACTTACAAACTTCACAAATAGCTGAACTAACACTTACAATAACAACTTGACAAAATCACCAAATGATAACTAACTTTCCTTCTTGTTGTAGAAGACTTATGGCAGTTTTAACACAGTATTTGTAGCAGCCTTATATCAGCAAGGAACAGCAAAAGGTTTCAGCGAGAATAGAGTGCTTGTATCAGCAGTATACTTCAACAACTAGCTACCATATACCAGCAGAAGACTCCAACAACTAGCTACCATATACCAGCAGAAGATTCCAGTAGATATCAATCATATACCAGCAAAATACTTCAGCAAATAGATGCCTTGCCTCCGCAGAAGACTCCAGCAAAACACATGTATCCAAATGTTAAGTGAATGCCCATTTTTGTAGGTTGGTTTGGCTGCCCTAAGCAGCCCCCTAAGAATGTATGACAATTGTATAACAGTTGTCATACCTGCCCTCCTTTGGCTACCAAGAGCCACCTCCTAATGTTCCCAAGAGCCACCTCCTAAAGCTCCAAAGAGCCACCTCCTAATGCTCCCAAAGGTCACTTCCTTTGTCTCTTCTAGAGGCTGCCCTAATCTGTTGTCTTAGGATTGTATGACAGTTGTATAACAGCTGTCATACCACCAACCTAAGCAGCCCCACTAAGCTGGCCAATCCAACAGCCCTAAGTAGCCTTCTTAAGCAGCCTCCCTAAGCTGGCCACTACAACTGCCCTAAGCAGCCCTCTTAGAGGTGCTATGAGGTTGACACATGGCATATGGTTGTCTTGGCATAAGGTTGACACTTGTCATGTGTTTGATGTTTGATATAAAGTTAACTCCATATCAAAACTTTATTTACATGGTTAGTTACAATAGGGAAAATAGCTTCCAAAACTATATAATTCAACACTCCCTCTTAGCAATGAAGGTATTTTCCTAGTACCAATTATTACATCCATTTGTCTTTACTTGGCTATTGACTTGTTGATCCATGTAGAATCTGTTCATCAAGAAAAGTTTTGTATCCATAGCTAGCATTGGGATCAATAGCATCTCTGGTGAGCAAACTGATGTCATTACAGGATTTTTATTCACTTAGTTCACCAAGAATTGTTTGTGCAGTTCACCAATACTGTCCTACTAGCCATATGCTAGAGGAAGCTATACAGTTCACCAAGAACTGTCTTACTCAGTGCCAGTCCTTTTTCATACTGGATGAATAATCTTAGAGCTAGTCCTTTTTCATTTTGGATAAAAATAAAATAGAATAGCCCACATCCTACCTGTAAATGACTTGCCCCGCTACTGTCACCAGATGCAGCTCCTTACTCCCTCTTACAAGGGACCAGTCCAAGTTTGTCTCTAAAGTACTCAAACTTCACCTTTGACTGAGGTTTGGTTAGCACATCTGCAACCTGCACATTGGTAGCCACATAATGAAGCTTCACTGCTCCCTTTTCTACCACATCACGGATAAAATGATACTTGATTCCAATATGTTTTGATTTGTCATTAAACACAGGGTTCACTGACAACTTTATGCAACTTTGATTGTCACAGCAGATACTAGTAGCATCTAACTCAATATCAAATAATCCGAAAAGTAATTTCCGTAGCCATACAGTTTCAATACATGCTAAACATGTTGCCATATATTCTGCCTCAGTTGTACTGAGCGCAACACTAGTTTGCTTCCTGCTAAACCATGAGATCATACCTAATCCCAAACTAAAACAGCATCCTGAAGTACTCTTACGATCTATGACACTACGAGCCCAATCTGAATCAAAGTATCCTTGTAGTCTGAACTCACAATCTGCATCATACTTGATACCATACTCAATGGTACCTTTCTAGTATCTCATCACATGTTTTGTTGCGATCAAATGAACATGTCTCGGTTCAACAATATACTGACTTAAAGTGTTCACAGCAAAACATATGTTTGGCCTTGTGTTCGTTAAATACATCAACGAACCAATCATTTTCCTATACAAAGTGGCATTCACTATCTCTGATGAAGTATCACATAATAACTTTGGATTTGTCGTCATAGGTTAGTCATGGATTTACAATCCATCATTCCAAATCTCTTTAGAATTTCCACAACATATTTTCCTTGACTAAGATAAATCTCATCTGGATTCTGCCACACTTCCAAACCTAGGAAATAGTGCATCTGACCCAGATCTTTCATTTCGAATTCTGAAGCAAGCTTCTTCTTGCAATCAATGATGATATTTTCATTTCCTATTAGAAACAAATCATCCACATACAATAGTAAGATCACCCGATCATCATTCTCAATCTTAAAGTAGATATTGGAATCTGCTTTACTCTTGATAAAGCCCAAGCTCATCAGAAAATTATCAATTCTTCCATACCATGTCCTAGGTGCTTGTTTCAAGCCATACAAGGCTTTCTTTAATCTGCACACATGTGTATGACTATCATGTGTCTCAAATCCTTGTGGTTGCTCCACATACACTTCCTCTTCTATCACACCATTCAGAAAAGCAATTTTTATATCCATCTGATGTAGTTTCCATCCCCTATTTGCAGCTATAGCCATAGTAGCTCTAATGGAAGTGTATCTTGCCACAGGAGCAAAGGTTTCTTCGTAATCTATTCCCTCTTTCTCAGAAAACCCACGAGCTACAAACCTTGCTTTGTATTTCTCAATACTGTCATCCGCAGCATGCTTGATTTTGTATAACCATTTAGATGTTACCACAGATTTTTCTTTTGGTCTCGAAACTATGTCCCAAACATCATTTTTCATAATTGATTGATATTCTTCAATCATGGCATCCTGCCACACTTTCTTCTCGGCAACTTCTTCATAGCTGGAAGGTTTTGCATCAATGATGTTAGACACAAGTGCAACATAGTTGGAATATAATCGAGGTCTTTTACTTTCTCTAAAAGTCTTATTTGGGGCACCATACCTTTCTACATCTTGAATGAGTTCACGAGCCCAACCTGGTTTTCTCCGATATGTAATCACTTACGTGGGTGAATTAGCAGGTTTCTGAGGCTCCATCATATCATGATTCTCGGGTACATGCTCTTCTTCTTCTGTATCTGGTACTTTAGAAGCTGTAGGTTCCTCATCATGTACCTCATCTACATGATTTCTTTTTGATTTGCAGAAAGTTGCATCTTCATCAAAGATAACATCTCTGTCGATCTCAATCTTTTTGTATCCAGGGAAATACACTCTATATGCCTTTGATGTTTCCTTGTATCCGACAAATATACCCTTCTTACCTGAAGGATCCAACTTTGTCCTTTTGTCCTTGGGAATATGAATATACACTGGACAACCAAATATCCTTAGATGACTAACCTCTGGAACTTCTCCAGAAAACACTTCTTCTGGAGATTTATTTTCAATAACTTTATGAGGACTTATGTTTTGTACATATACAGCAGTCCATGTTGCTTCTGCCCAAAGGTACATTGATAAGTCATGATCATGAATCATGGCCTTAACTGCTTCAATAACTGATCGGTTCTTTCTTTCTGCAACACTATTTTGTTGAGTATTGTATGGAGTAGAAAGCTCCCTCTCAATCCCAGTTTCTCTACAGACTTCCTTGAATTCACCAGATGTGAATTCTCCTTCATTATCGGATCTTAAAACCTTTATTTTTCTCTCAGAAAGATTTTCAACAAGAGTTTTAAATTCCTTAAACTTACAAAAGACTTCATCTTTATTCTTTAAGAAATAAATCCAAGTTTTGCAAGAAAAGTCATCAATAAAAGAACATAGTAAACATACCCGTTGAGTGAAGTGGCTGACATAGGTCCACACACATCTAAATGAATTAGATCCAGAACTCCTTTTGCTTTACCGTCACTGCTTGGAAAAGGCTTTTTCACGTTCTTTCCTTGTGCACATCCTTTGCACACACCATCGTGGAACACTTGAATTTCTAGAAGGCATTTCACCATCTTGCTGACAACTGGCAAGGCTTTATAGTGAATATGAGCGAACCTTCTATGCCACAGTTCACATGGGTTTATAATACTGTGTACTAAGGCTTGATCTGCCTTTCCTTTTAACTTGTATAACCCATCTTCATGTATACCAATTATAATAGCATCATCAATATTCTTTCCTCTCGGCCACATAAAAACTTGGCCATCGACAAAAGCTATTCGAAATCCTTTCTCTTCCAATCCTGAAATAGATAGGAGGTTCTTTTGCAAACCAAGTACATATAAAACATTTTCCATTTTCAAATGTTTTCCTGAATCTAAGTTGTAAAAAGCATTCCCTATCCCTTTAATAGGATAGGAAGAGTTATCACCCAGTCTCACCTGATGAGAAGAATCTTTCCTAGTCAGATTTGAAAAAGAGTCTTTAAAACCAATCATGTGCCTGGAAGCACCACTATCCACAAGCCATGTTTCATCATCATAATTTACTGAATTAGTAAGAGTTTCCACCAAAACATACTCTTCATTTGAATCTTCTTTTCTTTCTCTCTTGAAGACAGGTTCATCATCTTCAACAATATGAGCATGATGTCTTTTGTTTTTCCTCCTTTCTTTGACCTCTTTTATGAGAGGACAATCTCTAGCAAGATGTCCCAGCTTTTCACAACAGAAACATTTGAGTTTAGAATAGTCTCTCTTACCTTTCTCAAATTTCTGAAACTTCTTCTATGGAGGATGATTTTCCTTCTTTTTCTTTCCTTTCCTGAAATGGGCTGCAAGAGCTTGATCTTCATCGTCACTTAGCTTTTCTTCTCTTGCTCCCAGTCTTGCTTCTTCTTGGACACAATCTTCCCACAACCTGCTAAACTTTGTTAACTTACTTCTTGAACAGATTCCTCTTATGAAAGAGTCCCATGACTTCAGAAGTGTTAAAATAATTAAAAAGTACCTAGGAAAGTGTTTCTCATCACCTAGGCGCCTAAGTGGTGAGAAAGTGCCTAATGTGGACCCTAGTCATTTAATTTGTGAGAAACAAATTAAAAGGTGACTTTTTGGACTTAGGGAAAGTGGGTAACTTGAGTGACTTAATTTCCATCGTTGATCTCATCCAATCTCCATCATTGGATTGAAAGACTCTTCACCTACCGTCCATGAGGTCGATTAGGGTAGAGGACGCACCCATTCTTTGGTTGTTGATGCATTTTTGAGAGAGCAAGAAGGAGAGGAGGTCGAACTTGATAAAGGAGGCTATTTGCAGTCTAGGGCACTCACTTCAAGGCAGCAAACTAGCATGCAAATCGAGGCAAGGGTACAACATTTATTGCAGGCCGTACTGTACGGATTGAGCAGGTCATACAGCATTAATACAGGCATAGAAAATCGAGGCAAGGTACAACACTTTAAGGAGGTCGTACTGTATAGATTTTGAGGTGACCATACAACAAAAATTTGGCACAGAAATCGAGGGAAAGTACAACAAGTTTAACAGGTCGTACTGTACGGATTTTTGACAATCTATACTATTGTTTAGTTGCATAGAAATCGAGAATAATTCCTATGTGTATTTTCTTATTATTTTGGCACTTTTTCCAAGGCGGTCGTACAACATTTAATGCCCAGAATTGTGTTGTAGCATTTGGCAAAAATTTCGAGGCAATTGTATAGCAGAGAAGAGGCACAGAAATCAAGGAACAAACCTGTACATGTGTGCAGAAAATTCCGACACGAATTTCAAGGAGTTTGGCTCAAATTTTATGTGAAAGCTTGGCACGGTTTTTGAGATAAGTTTGTCACGAATATGCATGGCAGTTCATCCACAGGGCATGATGAGGAGAATGAGGCTCTTGCTGCCAACAGCAAGAAGAAATTCAAAAAGGGTCCCAAGGGAGGAAACAAATCGAAGGGTGAAGGCAAGAAGGACATGAGCAAAGTCAAGTGCTTTGCATGTCACAAGTTTGGGCACTATGCAGGATAGTGTCCGAACAAGAAGAAGAAGCAAACAGCAGCTTCAACAACGGTGGACGAGTTCTCCGCCAAGTTTGATAAGGAGTTTTCCTTAGTAGTATGTCTTTCCACTAGGACCACTCATTCCAGTGTGTGGTATATTGACAATGGTGCCTCCCGCCATATGACAGGTGTTCGTGAGCATTTGACAGATCTTACTCAGATTGGTGATCTTGAGGTAGTGCTTGGAGATGACCAGGTGGTCAAGGCAGTTGGTAGTGGGACAATATCATTTCAAATGGAGTCTCTACCTCCCATGTTGTTGAGAGAGGTCCTATATGTTCCTGGCTTGAAGAAGAACTTGATTTCAGTTTCTGCTATTGAGGAGAGGGGTTATGAGGTGTTGTCCTGTGATGGACAGGTGCTCCTATTCCCCAAGGGGTCCAGTATCACTTTGGCCAAAGTGATTGGGACTCAACATGAGAAGTTGTACAAGCTCATGTTCCAGCCAACGAGTGCATTATGTCATTCTACCAGTAGCAGTGATCTTTGTGAGCTATGGCACAGGAGGATGGCCCATTTGCATCATGGGGCTCTGAGGATATTGAGGGAGATTGTGAGTGGAGTTCCAGAGTTCAGTACAGAGCACCAGGAGTTGTGCAAGGGATGTGCTTTGGGAAAGTACAGCAAGACTGCTTTTCCAAGCAGTGACAACAGAGCAGCAAGTATACTTGATCTAATTCATTCTGACGTATGCGGTCCGATGTCTTTTGCATCTTTGACTGGTTGTTTATACTATGTCATATTCATTGATGACTTCTCACGGAAGTCTTGGATTTTCTTCATGAAGACCAAAGGACAGGTCTTCAATCAGTTCCAAGAGTTCAAAGCTCTTGTGGAGAACCAGACTGGGAGGAAAATCAGAGTTCTGAGTACAGACAATGGGTGTGAGTATACTTCCAAGGAGTTTATGGATTTTTGTGCAGGAGAGGGCATCAGGAGAGAATTGATTGTTCCTTACAACCCACGGCAGAATGGGGTTGCTGAGAGGAAGAACGGGGCCATAGTTGGGGCTGCAAGAGCCATGTTGCATGATCAGGGGCTGCCACTTTTTCTTTGGGCCGAGGCATGCTATACTGTAGTTTATTTGCAGAATAGGAGTCCACACCAAGTAGTGGGGGACAAGACTCCTGAGGAGGCTTTCTCTGAGAAGAAGCCTGATGTTGGGCACTTTAGGATTTTTAGGTGCCTTACTTATTCACGTGTACCTTCTAAGAAGAGAACAAAGCTAGAACCCACGACAGAGAGGGGGATCTTTGTTGCGTATAGCGAGACTTCAAAGGCTTTCCGCATATACATCCCTTCCTTGAGGAAGATTGTCTTGAGAAGGGATGTGAGATTTGAGAAGGATGGTCTTGATATTATGGTAGCTTCGGGAGGTATGAACCTCCATTGTGACCTTTGACAAGATTAGAATGTTCTGGAAGAAAGAAAAGAAATGAACGTAACCCTAGAAGAGATGTCAGCTGAAGAGAGATAATTAATATGAATTAATTAGTACCCAGAATGAGAACTCGGCCCAGGCAAGCCTACCAGGATTACTATAAATACAGGGCGCCAATCTCTCATTTGACACACTTCTCAGAATCGCAGAAAGTCACTTGTGCGCACTGCAGTCTAGCAGTCTTGCGCGCAAGTCCTGGAGAAGTTGTTGCGCCAGTTTTGGGTTGGACTCTCTGATCAGCTTTGGTTACTTCTTTCTTAGTGCATTAGCCTTGCTTGGCTATTAGATTGCTACCAGGATTCTTCTCTCTGTCAAGGTCAAGGTGCTCGGAGAGTGGCTTCGGCCTATGGTTGGGTGACAATAGTGATATTGTCGATGGTAAAACAAGCACATCTATTCATATTCTAACAGGTTATGGGCCCACACCTCCTTCATTCAGTCTAACCGCTGGAAGGAAGCATAGCCATTAGGATACTAGCTCGTTGAAGAACTGCCTCTAGGGTTACTAGCAGGAGCAGTTGCAGAAACCCTAAAACCCAGATCTGGCACCTTGTGATGGAGCATCTCGCTCAAGGAGAAGTTATTCAAGTGCACCCTAGTTCGGCGCACCTTTTGGCACTCTCAGAAGACAGAAACGTCAAAGTTGAAATTTTGGATCAAGGCATGACCAGTCACTAGTCAACCGAAGACATGAGTGAAAAGACCAGTCTTCTACACTACTCAGCACTCACAGGAACGATTGAAGATGACATGTGGATAATTGATAGTGGAGCTTCAAGGCATATGACGGGAGATCAAGCCAGACTCTCAAATCTAAATGAGAAGAAGACATCGTACAAGGTAGAGCTCGAAGACAAAAGCACTTACCCAGTGGAAGGATTTGGACAAGCCTCCGTCAAGTTGAAAACAGGGAACAATGTTCACTTAAGCAATGTTTTATATGTACCTGGTTTAGAAAAGAATCTTGTATCCATATCTTGCCTAAAAGACAAAGGAAACTGAATAGCTTTCGTAGATGGAAAAGTGTTATCTTGGCATAAAGACTCCAGCATAGAGAATGTTAGGGTTATTGGAACCCGTGAAGGAAATCTATACAGACTACTAGAACAAAATGAAGAAGCCCTCGTACATGATGAAGTCAATCCCAATGAACTTTGGCACAAAAGGTATGCTCATATTAACTATCAAGCATTGCCTTTTCTCAAAAAGATTGTTGAAGGAGTACCAGAATTGCAATCTACACATGAAGGAATTTGCAAAGGATGTGCTCTTAGAAAGAATATCAAGAAACCATTTCCAAGCAGCAACAATAGATCCAAGGAGATTCTAGATCTGATACACTTAGATGTTTGCGATCCGATGCCAGTCAAATCTCTAGGAGGATCTCTTTACTACGTAATCTTCATAAATGATTACTCAAGAAAGACTTGGCTATATCTTCTAAAGACAAAGGACGAAGTATTCAGCAAATTTCAAGAATTCAAAGCAGAGATAGAGAATCTCACAAACAAGAAGATCAAAACCTTAAGAACAGATAATGGAGGAGAATACACATCAAAGGAATTTGTTGCATTCTGCAAATCGACAGGGATTAGGAGGGAGTTGATTGTTCCTCATAATCCTCAACAAAATGGTGTAGCAGAAAGAAAGAACAGATCTATTGAAGAAACCGTAAAAGCACTACTAAACGATCAAGGTTTATCCATGTTCTTATGGGGAGAAGCAGCCATTGACAGCAATATATGTTCAGAACAGAAGTCCTCACCGCATATTGAAGGACATGACTCCAGAAGAAGCCTTCACAGGTAAGAAACCTAATGTGGAAAACCTAAGAATCTTTGGATGTCATGTTTACTCTCACATTCCCAAGGACAAAAGGAATAAATTAGAACCCTCATGAAAGAAGGGCATATTCGTGGGATACAGCGAATCATCCAAAGCTTATAGAATCTATATTCCTGAACAACATAAGATTGAAGTCAACAGAGACGTGACCTTTAATGAAAAGATGGCTTTCAAGAAATCCATAGAAGAAACTATAGAAGAAGAAGAGTATGAAGAACCTATTGAAGGAAGCACAGAAAACCAGAATGACGAAAAGAAACAAATTGATCATCCAATGCAACCATCTGAAACCATTGATTCAGACACCGTACCTAAGACCAAGAAATGACCAGCTTGGCTTGAAGCTACCTTCCAAGAAGCAGAAAGACTCAAGGTCCCAGATGGGACATTCAGAAAAAGTAAGAAGCCTAAAAGATTCTCAAGTTATGCAGCATGTATGACAAAGCTTCTAGATGAAGAACCTACCACGTTTGAAGAAGCAGTTCAAAAGAAACAATGGAAAGAAGCTATGA
>SNQJ01S0004515.1:122323-143841 GCA_010110895.2 Picea sitchensis
CTTTATGAAAAAGACCCACTTTTAAGTTGTGGACCACATTCCTAGGTAAAAGTTTAAAAACCCATAGGAACCACTTGTCCAAGGTACAAATCTTCATTAAAATTTAACAGTTAAGTAAACTAATTTACCCAACAAGCTACCTATAATCACACAAATATTTAAAACCAAATGATTTCACCTCATATGCATGTAAAGAGACCAGACAAATCTTGAGATCCTTGAATCCTCCAAAGCATTCCCTTTTATTATCCAAATGGAAGAAGTTGTAGAACCTATTTGCTACAAGTTCTTCAAGAGCCACACCAATGAAGAAACGTGACAATAATACTGAAAGGGAGAGAATGGGATGGTGAGAAAATAGTAGCATAACAATGCAATAATGAAAGGTGAAGAATGAGGGAGTGAGAGGTCTCTTAAATAGCCTTGGGAGACCAAGAGACCCCTCTTGGATCTTCAACACTTGTCAAAGATCCAAAGGTGAAGACAACTCATTGAGGAAAGCAACCAATGAGATAACATGCTTTTAGGGTAAAGGGAAATGGCAAGAAGGTGAAGTGGAGAGAATAAAGCAAGGAAAGGGTAAGCGAATGGCCAAAATGAGACCCATGTAAGCCTTGAAGGAGGAGTTGTTTGCTTTGACTGAAGATGTTTCCATCTTCACGTGTGCTCTTTCCATTCTCTCAAAGGTAAAGCGTTAGTTGCTAAGAGGAAAGCGTGAGCTTTTGAGAGGGCGTGAGGTAGGAGTGTGGATGGCATGAGGAGCACATGCCCAAGAGGCACGTGAGAGGTGGATGAAGGGAGTAGAAGGGACCCACGCATTAATCCAAAACAAAAACAAATTTAAAGTTGATGTTTCCATGCTTAAAAAAAAGAAAAGCGTGAGATGGATACGTGAGAGTTACGTGAGGGTTAGCTGGCATGTGGAGTGTGGAGTCCACACTATAAAGTGTGAGTGTGAGGTGGAGGAGAGTCGTATGTAATGGAGAAGGGACCCACGATTTAATTAAGGAGATTTTTCAACACTTACGTGGGAGTGGGGATGTAAATCCACAAAGGAAAGCGTGAGTGTTTGAGTTGGAGTGTGGAGGGGGTGTGGATACCACACTTTCCAAGGTAAGGTGAAGGGATAGGGAGGGCGCACCTCATGAGGAGGGGCCCACAACTCTTTATTAAATGATTCATTAATTAAATGCATAAGAGGGTCGTATTTTAAGAGGGGACGTGAATAGTTAAGGTGGGAAACAATTAAAGTGAGTAATAAATTAAAGTGTGGGTAAAAGGGTAGGTAAAGGATGTGGGTAGGTTAGGTGGGGTCTCCCTCTCATCATTAATTCCACTTACTTCACTTGATTTGGACCATTATTAAAAAAATGACATTTGCCCATGTCCTGGGCTTGGCAATTAAAATCATCGTTTTCCGAAAATACTCCTAAGTGGACAAACAACCTAGCAAAACTTGTCCGACTGAGTTGAAACTTGGTCCACGGGTTTAGGGGGTATCATTATCTTTCTTTTGAGTAACAATACCCCTATCAAAAATCTCGAGACCTACATTTTATATTAATTACCCAGAATTAATTAATTAATTAATTAATTCCAGCATGATTATTGCAACCACTCTCCATTCCAGAGCATAAATGGGAAAGTATATCGATGGATTTCATCACGAGATTGCCCAAGGTCCAGGGCAAGGATTGCATTTTTGTGGTTGTGGATAGGTTAACCAAATTTTCCCATTTTTTGCCATTTCCATAGATTGCAGTGCTCCACAGGTTGCAAATTTGTTCTTCAAAGAAATCTTCAGGTTGCATGGTTTACCCAAAACCATAGTGAGTGACAGGGATAGCAGGTTCATGAGCACCTTTTGACAGGAGTTATTCAGGTTGGTAGGTATGTCCTTGACCCCCAGTACTAGCTATCACCCTCAAACTGATGGCCAAACCGAGATAGTCAACAAATGGGTTGAAGGATACCTTCGAAATTATGTTTCAGGGCAACATAAGGCATAGGTTAAGTGGCTTCATTTGGGTGATTATTGTTACAACACCACCTACCACATGTCTATTGTTATGTCACCTTTTGGGGCCTTATACAATTATGATGCACTCACCTTTGTGGAGATAGTCTTCGATGACAATAGAGCTCCTATGATACAGGATTGGATTCAGCAGAGTCAGGATATACTCAAAGAGCTTAAATACCACTTGCAAAGGGCACAAAATCAGCAAAAGGTACAAGCAGATAAACACAGAGTGGAGTGCACATTTGAGGTTGGTGACTTGGTATACTTAAGGATCCAACCCTATAGACAAGCATCTATTAAGAGGAATGGCACAACCACTCTCCATTCCAGAGCATAAATGTGAAAGTATATCGATGGATTTCATCACGAGATTGCCCAAGGTCCAGGGCAAGGATTGTGTTTTTGTGGTTGTGGATAGGTTAACCAAATTTTCCCATTTTTCGCCATTTCCACAAGTTGCAGATTTGTTCTTCGGAGAGATCTTCAGGTTGCATGGTTTACCCAAAACCATAGTGAGTGACAGGGATAGCAGGTTCATGAGCACCTTTTGGTAGGAGTTATTCAGGTTGGTAGGTATGGCCTTGACCCCCAGTACTAGCTATCACCCTCAAACTGATGGCCAAACCATGATAGTCAACAATGGGTTAAAGAATACCTTCGGAATTATGTTTCAAGGCAATATAAGGCATGGGTTAAGTGGCTTCATTTGGGTGATTATTGTTACAACACCACCTACCACATGTCTATTGGTATGTCACCTTTCAAGGCCTTATACAGTTATGATGCACTCACCTTTGTGGAGATTGTCTTCGATGACAGTAGAGCTCCTATGATACAGGATTGGATTAAGCATAGTCAGGATATACTCAAAGAGGTTAAATACTACATGCAAAGGGCACAAAATCAGCAAAAGGTACAAGCAGATAAACACAGAGTAGAGCGGACATTTGAGGTTGGTGACTTGGTATACTTAAGGCTCCAACCCTACAGACAAGCAACTATTAAGAGGAGTGGCGCAAAAAAGCTCCAACTTCACTTCTTTGGACCATACAGGGTAAACAGAAAGGTGGAGGCCATGGCATATGAGCTTGATCTAGCCCTAGGAAGTAGGATACATAATGTCTTTCATGTATCCTATTTAAAAAGAGCCACAGGGAAACACATCATTCCTATTGAGGAACTACCTCCCTTGGATGAGGAGGGGCAATTAATATTGATACCAGAGGAAGTGATAGAAGTAAGGGAGAAGAGGCTAAGGAAGAGGAGCATCAGGGAATACTTGAGCAAATGGAAGAACTTACCTATAGAAGATGCTACTTGGGAAAATGAACAGGTTTTTGAATAGGCAGGTCAGAATTGCTTGTGGGCAAGCAATTTCCAGTATGTGAGAGTCCAGACTGTAATGTCCCCCACCTCTTGATAAAGAGGTTGTGAGAGACTTAGTAGTCTAGTTGTCCCCACTAGGCTATAGTCTATTGAATCATGAGGACCAAAAAACCCAAAGTACTTACCTAAGCACAATGTTATAATATCAAGATGACTTTGGGGAGAAAAGGTAGAGTAAATAAAGGAAAAGACCACGTGAGGAAAAGCAAGGAGTTAACCACAGGAGGTGGTCAACTAACTCAACAGAGAAATAGATCAGGGGTATAAAAGGAAAAGGAGGGCACATCTCTCATTATTCTGGATATTATTACTTTTTCATTCTTGAGCTCTAGAGCCAAAGATGTTTTGAGGGTTTTGGGATAACAAACCCTAGAGATCACCTCGGTGGTGAAAGATCCCACCTATCCTAATCCAAGCTTGGTCACGGAGGTGCAATATTCCTCCCCCACAATTCTGCAACATCTCACAGGTCACTCAGTCATTAAAGGAAGAAAGAATGCACAGTTCTTAGAGTTTTCTAGCAGGAGGGCACACTGGTTCAAGTGAAGATATTCGATCTAGAGTGAGGAAGAGGTTTTGGTAGCCAAAACCTATTGGGATCTCATTGATAGGCCCAGGGAACCTTGCCAACACCATTTTGGAGGAGCTTTCTTCAGCATATGATTTATTTGGATCTTGGCACGAATTCTAGAGGAGGAGGGCGCACTACATCAGAGAGATTTCTTCATTTGGGGTATCATATCAACTCCATTCAGCTTGAAACTTTGACCAGGGGTTTGTAATCCCCTGATCTACTATTTCACCAATTTTGGAGGCATAGAAGAGGGAGGCCGAAATATTGGTCATCTACAACCATAGAGAAGTGCTCAACTCATCCAGAGAGGGGGTTTCCATATATTAAAGGGAAAGACATTAATCTTTTCCCTTCCATTAGTTGATTGTGGTGCCTTTGGAGGCTATTATGTTCAGTTTTGGAGCTTATTGTAGCATCTACTATTCCAGCTTGATTATTCTTCTTGTATTCTCCCAGATCTGCAAATCTATTGTATCAGGATCACTCTATTATCTAAATAAAGGTCAGATCTGAAGTTGTTGGCTCTATATTGTTATTCATTGCTTGTATCTTGTCATTTTCTTGTGTTATATGCTCAGATCTATATCTCCATCCTATGATCTTCTAAGTATAAACCCTCAATGCGCAACTGCATGAAGCAAACCTATAAAGCACATTGAAACAATAAACAAACAGTTAAACAACCCTTGGGTGTGGGCAAAAATTCATCTTGAGAACATTACACAAGACAACTTTCGGGTATTACTATGGGCACTATGAATTTTTAGTTATTCATTTTGGACTAACCAATGCGCCATCCACCTTCCAATCATGTATGAATCATATATTCAATAAGCAATTAAGGAAGTTTCTATTGGTTTTCTTCAATGATTTGTTGATATATAGCAAAACATGGAAGGATCATCTCAAGCGTGTGGATGAGATCTTGAGCATCATGGAAGATAAATCATTGTACACCAAAGAATCCAAGTGTGAATTTGGCATGAAAAAAGTTTTTTATTTGGGACACATCATTGTGGCCCAAGGGGTGCAGGTTCATCAGAAGAAGATCCAAACTATTTTAGATTGGCCCATACCTAAGAAACTTACAGGGATCAAGGGATTCCTTGGAATTTGCAGCTATTATTGAAGTTTCATTAAGGGTTTTTCTCAGTTATGCGCACCACTGACTGATTTTACCAAAAAGGGTGCTTTCAAGTGGAGTGATGAAGCACAACTGACTTTTGATAAAATGAAGAAGGTCATGAGCACTTGTCCAGTTCTAACCTTACCATATTTTTCCCAGCCATTCATATTAGAGTGTGACGCATCAAGGGAAGGATTTGGGGCCGTACTCATGTAGAATAGGCACCTTATTGCCTTTGAAAACAGAAAATTAAGAGGGCCTAAGATATTGTATACTATATATTATAAGGAGATGCTAGCTATCATGTATACTATATACAGCCTCAAACACTTCCTTGAGCAGAAGGATCTTAATGAAAAGCAACAGAAATGGGTGAGCAAGATCCAAGCCTATGAATTTGACATAGAATTTGTTAAAGGGAAGATCAATGTGGTAGCGGATGCTTTATCTAGAAGACCCTCAACTTATTCCATGACATAGATATCAGTTGAATGGAAATCGCATCTTTTGGTAGAATACTCAAAAAACAAGTTTGCATGTGAATTGATGGATGGCCAAGTTCAGGATGCCAGGTACAAGCTTGTGGATGATATCATATATTATAAAGGGAGAATCTATTTGGTCCCTGAATCCAAATTCAAGGAGAAGGTGCTGCAAGAATTTCATGACTCCCCACTAGCAGGGCATTAGGAGTTCCTCAAGGCTTATAGATAGATTAGAGAAAGGTTCGCTTGGAGAGGGCTCAAGGAGGACGTTATGCGCAACATCAGGGAGTGTGTCACATCAGCAGAACAAGGATGAACACACCCACCCAGCAGGTTTATTACAGCCTCTTCCCATTCCAAAACACAAATGGGAAAGCATATCTATGGATTTTATCTCAGGATTTCCCAGGGCACAGGGTAAAGATGGCATTTTTGTGGTGGTAGATCGCTTGAAAAAATTTGCTCATTTTTTTGCCATATCCATGGAGTATATCACATCACAGATAGCAGACTTATTTTTCAGGGATATTTTTATATTACATGGGCTACCCAAGACTATTGTGAGTGACAGGGACAGTATATTCTTGAGCACTTTCTGGCAGGAGCTATTTCAGCTTGTTGGGATGGAGTTGATTCCTAGCACTAGCTATCATCCACAAACAGATGTTCAAACTGAAATAGTCATCAAATGGGTAGAAGGGTACCTCAGAAATTATGTGGCAGGACAACAAAGAGCATGGATCAAGTGGTTACACTTTAGTGAGTACTATTACAACACCACTCACCACATGTCCATCAGTATGCCTCCTTTCATAGCACTATATGGCTATGATTCGCTCACCTTCATGGAGATTGCTTTTGGGGATAATATATCCCCTATGGCTAAGTAGTGGATACAGGAAAGTCAAGACATACTCAGGGAGCTCAAAGATCATTTGCAAGGAGCCCAAAACCAACAGAAGTTTTATGCAGACATACATAGAGTGGAGCGCAGTTTTGAGGCAAGGAACTTAATCTATCTAAGGTTCCAACCATACATCCATGCATCCATCAAAAGGGGTTGTGCTAAGAAGCTCAAACCCCTTTTCTATGGGCCATACAAGGTGAGCATAAAGGTGGGGGTGATTGCATATGAGCTAGAGTTACCACCATGGAGCAAGATTCATAATGTCTTCCATGTGTCATGTCTAAAGAAATCAGTGGAACAACATGTTACTACTAATACAAATTTCCACCCATTGATGAGGAAGTGTAATGTCCCCATTTTTGGACATTATTATGTTACAGAGTGTTATACCTACCAGAGTAGCCAGATGGGGGTGATAGCAGGTTCAGGAGTTATTGAGGGGTTTTATTGGTCCCGACTTCATCGTTCATCATATTTCATCATTAGGATCCATTCCTCACAGCTTGGCTTTGGTTTCATTGCATTCCGACGATTTCCGTAATTTTGAGTTATTATAGGTCATATTTTAATTAATTTCACTAAGGAGGTCATTTTGGGCATAATGCTTGGAGAAACCTCTTAGTGTAATAGCTCATTGGAATCAAAAGGAAGAGCACTACAGTAGTAGATGATGAGAAGGGACTTCCAGTGGCCGGAGAAGCCATAGGGATGAATAAATCACTTTTTACAGGCTAAATGGTTAATTAATTAATAAAGTGATTTAATTAAGGAATATTAAAAATAAAGTAAAATCCACTTGGAGAGAAAAGATGAATATGGGGAATAAAAGAAAGATAAGGGCCTCTATTCTCTCATTATGTTGATTATCATTTTGATGTTTGGCTTCTTGCTAGAGAGCCCATGATACTTGGGGGTTTTGAGGGTTTTGACTGAACAAACCCTAGAGATCAACTCGGTGGTGAAAGATCCCACCTTTCTTGATCTAAGATTGGCCAAGGAGGTGAAATATTCCTCCCTCACCATTCTGCATCAATTAATATTCCATTACATGAGCAGTTGAGGAAGCAGAGCGTAGTTTTGGAGTTTTCCTACAGAGCTAGGGCACATTGTTCTTGAGAGAGGAGTTCGTAGAGGGTTGTAGACATTAGATCTAAGAGAGATCTCACTTTAAAGGTGTTAGCTATCACCAGGGCGCCTTTTTTCTTCAGTGCTTGAGTGGATCTTCATCCTATCCATTCTATCTTCCAGTGGAGCGCATTTCTCTTGAGGAGGGCACACTGTTCATTGGGGATCTTGTTTTATAGAGTAGGAAATCACTCTCATCAGCTTGGAGATTCAGCATAGAGGTTTCTTAGTCCTCGATCTACATTTTGAGAGTGATTTTCAGTGATTTGGTGGCCATCTTCAAGGAGGTTGAATTTGTAGTGGTTCATACAGCCAGGAAGGGCGCACTTTGCTAGATAGGGCAACACATACATCTTGGGTTCTTGGATATCTTTTGTATTCAACTTGGAGGACTCTTGCGAGTTCATATCTCCACCGTTCTATTGTACTTTGGAAGCACTATCAGCCACATGCATTATTCTTCTCCATGAATTCCAGATCTGCTCCATTTTGTATGAGGTCAGCTATATAACTAAATAAAATCAGATCTAAGTTATTTGTGGTTATTTCTTGTATTACTTCTATCGCATCTTGTTGTGTATTTCTCTTTGGATATATGTATATCATTTACTTGTTGCAAACACAATCAAAACCACAACAATAAACCCTAGCGCAACTCAAGAAGACAAATCTGCAAAGTGTTTGACAAAATACCACAACCAGAAATCACTAAAACCTAAAATGTTCCAAGCACATTTGTTTGGGAACATTATAGGAAGGCCAATTGATTTTGATACCAGACAATATATTGAAGATGAGGGAGAAAAGGCAAAGAAACAGGAGCATCGAGTATTTGATTAAATGGAATTTTTTTCCAATAGAGGTCGCCACTTGGGAGGGTGAACAGGTTTTGCAGCATCCAGGTTCGGAATTTCTTGTGGGCAAGCAATTTCAAGCAGCAGAGACTGTAATGTCCCCTTCCATGTGATATTGACCATGGGGACTTAGTATCCTAGTTTTTTCCCCTAGGCTATAGTCTCATTAAGAAAAAGGGAACTAAGAGGGTCAAAAGGGGGTCACGGGATAATGGAAGTTATTATCAAAAGGTGACAAATATTAAAAAGAAAAAGGTAAAGTGGATTTATGAAATAATCGGAGAAGAGAACCTTAGAAATCCAAAATAATAATTTAAGTCAGAATTAGAAGGTGGGATAAAAGGAAGGAGGGTGACTTGCTCAATTCATTCTTGATCATTTCTCACTTGCATCTTTGAGCTCTACAACTTGGGCGTTTTGAGCGTATTGAGTGAACAAACCCTAGAGATTAGCAAGGAGGTGAAATATTTCTCTGTTCTTAATCCAAGCTTGGCCAAGGTGGTGAAAGATTCCACCCTCACCATTCTACATTGTTTCAGATCAGTTTTCAGCAGTGATTTGTGTAGTCAGGGTGCCATTTTGAGGGTTTCTGTAGGATTGGGGTGCATTTTCAAGGAAAGAAAAGCTTGTTTTTCCTGGAGAACAATGGATTTGGAGTAGATCTCACCACAGGAGGGTTTTCCATTCCTAGGGTGACTTTCTCTTCAGTTTGTGAGGGTTTATCACCTCATAATTATTTATTATTGATGTTGGGCGAATTTTTGAAGGAGGGTGCACTTGTCCTTAGAGATACAGAGCTTTGGAGGGTTAGATCTACAACTACAACCAGGTAATCTCTTCTTATGAGTTTATCATCTTCAGATCTAAATATTTGTAGCCAATTTCAAGGGTTTGGAGGCCAGATCTAGCAGGGCCAAAATTCCTTGGAGAGTTTCCAGCTAGAGAGGGGCACAACTCATCCAGAATAGCCAACTACAGAACAGAAGGGAAAGAAATTGATCTTTCATATCTTGCATGCAGTTGTTGGGGGTTCGGGAGAGATTATCTCTCACCATTGTTATTGTATCTTGGAATTATTCTCAGCCACACACATTATTCTTCCAACTCTATTCCAAATTTGTCCATCTCTTGTACTGGGGTCAGCTATATATTTAAATAAAATATAGATATGAGGTATTTGTAGTTATTTTCTTGTGTTATTTCTATTTTATCTTGTTGTGTATCCATTTGTTGTTATATTTCAATCATTTACTTGTTGTAAAAACTCTATAAATCAACCCCAACGCAACTAAGAAGGCAAAGACAACAAACTGTTTGAATAATTGGAAAAACAATAATCCATAAGATACCTGATAAATCTACTTGGGAATTTTACAGTTTTCACTTGTAGAGGTTTTGACAGATTGGAAATCTCAGCTCTTGGTGGAATACTCCAAGAAGAGTTTTGCTTGTGAGGTGATGGATCGAAAAGTACAGGATGACAGGTACAAAGTGGTGGATGATATCAACTACTACAAGGACCGCATATACTTAGTACCAGAATCTACACTAAAGGGGAAAATCATGGAGGCTATGCACAATACGTCATTGGTAGGGCATCTGGGATACTTCAAAACCTACAGGTAGGTCAGAGAGAGGTTCACTAGGAAGGGCCTCAAGGATGATGTACTGAAACATGTGAGAGAGTGTGCGACTTGTTAGAAGAACAAATTAGAGCATACCCATCCTGCAGGATTACTACAGTCGTTGCCCATCCCAGAGCAGAAATGGGAAAGCATATCCATGGACTTTATCACAGGGTTACCAAAAGTCCAAGGTGTTAATATTTTTGGTGTCACTACAAAATATATTCTTGTATATTTGTTTTAGTCAAACCTTCAAAAGGTTATTATAATTATATTGTACAAGTCAGCTCAACAGAAATTATTATATTATTGGTATTTTACTTATAATTGTAAAAATCTCCATTGTGGCTAGTCGGCCCTGTTTTATGGGTTAGGTCAAGAATCATGTTTCTTCAAGGGACACTGTTGTGTATAAATAGAGGATAGGTTCCTTTCATTTGGACACACACTCACACACTTCTCTTTTGCATCTTGGAGCACATAAAAAGGTCTAGCGCACAAGTCTTGGAGACTGGTTCTTTTGGTGTTTTTGTCTTGGTCTTTCTTGGAAAGCTATAGCGCATCATTGTACTGGTTGAAGGAATCTATATTGAGGATTTTGGTTGCTGGGTTTTCTCCCCCATGAGGGTTTCCCAGGATAATCTTTGTGTTCTTTTGTATCTGTTATTGTTTATCTTTTAGTGATCCTACTATAGTTGTTGTTGGATTAAGTAATTGTAATTGTGTAACTAGAAAATTTAAAATTCCAACATGGTATCAGAGTAGGCCTGAATAGAAGCCAGTTGCAGATCTAGAATCCTAAAAGGGAGTCGTTTTCAGTCTAGAGAAAGTTGGCGTACAAACCAAGACCACCAGAAGGCAGGATGACTACCGGAACAAAGATCGATGAGAAGCTAGATGGAGCTGATAACTTCATGGCCTAGAAGTACAGAGTAACCCTCCTTCTTGAAGAACATGAAATGGATAAGTTCATTATAGAAGAGGTTCCTGAGGAGGTATTGGAGGTTCGAGAGAGGAGATTGTGTAACAGGGTGATTCGGGAATACATCATCAGGTGGCAAGATTTACCAGCAGAGGATGTCGCGTGGGAAAGTGATCAGATTTTGCAGCATCCAAATTCGCAGTTGTTTGAGGACAAGCAATCTTGGGAAGGGAGGACTGTAATGTCCCTTTCCAAATGAGTACTCTAGAAATCGATGGAATAGCCCAAGTAATTCTCGTAGGATATACTCAATAGGGAAAAGCGGGAATTATTTATTTAATGTCATTAGAGCAGGAATTAATTAATTTTAAAGGTGACATTGAGTAAGTGGGGGAAAGGCGTCTAACTGACTATTGAGGATATGAAAAGTCACTTAATATTATTAAAGAGTGAAAAGGGTCACAAAAGAGTCAACCAAAGAATAAAAGGGAAAAAGAGGGGCCACCCTCTCTCATTCTTGTCTAATCAATCTCTAATTTTCATTTGGAGAGAGCTCTTTGTGGCTTTGTGAACTCTTGGGACGAAAACCCTAGGAAAAGTTTCAGAGATTAGTTTCGATGGTGTAACACATCCACCCTAACTAGTCATTTGCAAAAGAGATCATTCATATTTCTTGTTCTTCATTGATAGCTGAGATATCCTTTGGTGGCAGTGGAGGTGTTTTATTCAGAGGTGGCGGCTAAGTTTGGTTGCAAAGGGGGTCGACTAGTTGAAGAGGGTTGAGTTTACCATTGGTTGGGCCATATCCCTTGCTTTGGGCAGTGTTTACCTTGGTGGGTCAAAATCTGGTTGTGGGAGGCCAAGTTTCTCAAGGAAAGTGCGTGGGATTCCTTGTGGTGGAGTATTTTATAATTTTGGGCATATTTCAGAGACTAAGGGGCCGTGTTCTTCATATGCTCGGTTGTATCTTTGTTTGGGGTCAAGTTTATTGATTGGGAGGGTGAAATACCCATTGGAGGGTCAGTTTTATCTTGGCGAATTCGTGTAGTTGTTGTCACTGTGATTTCCTTAGAGGCAGATGCGATTTTGTGTGAAGAAGGGCACACCATAAGAGTTGGAACTTCTCAACTGCAAGAAGATCGACTTTATCTCTGTTGGGCGGTCGATTTTGATAGAAAGGTGGGACAGAACTGTATGATGGGCGCATACAACAGAGTTGGGTTGAGTTCCTTTAGTGGGTACCTATTTTATGGTTGCTTGTAGCCTATCTTCTTCATCTGGATAGAGCAGAGTTGTTGGTTCATTACATATTCAATTTTAGGAGGGGGAGGGGGGGAGTTCCTCTTCCTACATGCCTATACTTCAATAATATTCCATGTATAGATCAGATTTGTGTTGTTCCAGAGAGATGCTACTTCATCATTACCATTTATGGCTTCTATCTCTTATTGTATTTGAAGGACAACCTACAGCAAAGGTGTATCAGATTCTTATCCTTTGCTATGTATTAACTGTTAGCATTCTATTATGTATTGCAGTCATTTGAAATAATTAAAGATAGCAAAGATTCGACCTTGGCGTTGCATTTCATTAGAATTATATAGAGAGTTCAAAAGTCTTGTGTACTGTTGTACGGTATCGCATACAAACTATCTATTTCCATTCATGAACCACATAACTAAGCAAAAACACAAAAAAAATTAGCAAGAATCATTATAACCATTGATGCAACGAGTCATACCTTGGACCTTTTGAAAAACATTTCAATACATAATCCTTTTTACAAATTGAAGGCAGGTATCATTGATTTTATATTGTTGATTATGGGAAGGAATGATATATACACACATAGTAAATATAATTGATATGTTTAAGGAACATATAGTAAACATTATTGATAAATTTAAGGAACATATAGTAAATATCATTATAAATTTAAGTAACACACATAAAATAAATATTAATTTTATATATCCATATATTTTGTTGACTAATTTAATATGTAATTTCATTAGCTTTAATTATAAGACTAAACTCAATTCAACCCTAACTTATAAAACTATGTGAAATTTCAATATATTAAGAACTTTGTTTTTTTTTGTTGATTATGTATTGATCTCATTCTATAAAATGTAAAACTATTTTATTTTTACAAAACTTACTCAGTGTTCATCCAAACTCCAAAAATAAAAAAAATAAAAAAATAAACTGAATTACTCGTCAAATTAAAAAAAATGTTAACATGAACAAAATCAAATCTTTTATATGGCAATTCACAATTACAACTACCACTACTTTCTAAGTCTATATAAATATCATAGTGATTTCTTAAAATTTGGTTTACTAACAATCCAAAATAAATAGTAGATATTTATGGTTCCACATTACATATAGGGTTTGATGTTTTCTCAATCCTTAACATGAAAAATGGTAGAATGTGTACTTACTTGGACAAGAATGAGGGGAATGCATGTAAGAATTGCATGTACACCAACTCCAAGATAAATATTCTACTCTATCATAATTGTAATTTCACTGAGAACAAACCAAACACTACCTCAATTTCAATCTTTGGAAGGAAAAAACAACCTCTAAAAGAAATATAAAAATAGCAGAGAAAAATTCTAGTTACATCAAATACAAACAAAATACCTAAATAAGGAAATACTCAAATGTATTCTTGAAGAAAGATAAAAGCCAAAACCATACCTGTTGTTCCACCACAAGGTTCATAAAAAACAAAACCATACCCATTGTTCCACCACAAGGTCCATAAACACTAAAACCATACCTGTTGTTCCACCACAAGGTCCATTCCAGCAAACCTGCTCCTCCAGTGATTTCTCTTCATTGAAATCCAATAAAATTGTACTCTATTTACCTATTTCTACAATATTATATAATCTCTATTTTCTTCCCAAGAATTAAAAAAAAACACATACTTTGACATAAATGAATAGGTTGATTCCTAAAACATACAAACTATGGGACTTTAATTTCCAGCATTAGAATAAAGGGCTAATGCATTAAAATCTACATAAAAAAAAATGGAATAAAATCGTGAACATTCTAAAATATGCTGGTAGGTTGATAGTAAAAAACCTGCAAGCTAAGTCATGGTTGAAGTTTTGAAGTATATGGCAACCCTGAGTGATCATATTCTTGATCTTGTCCACATACATGCCTTGCATCACCTGTAAGTATGTATGCATAACAAATTATCCATTCAAATTTTAAAAACACCATTACATAACAATAGGGAAGAATGGACATGAAAATGAGTAACTCATCCCAAAAACATTTGTCCCTCTCTCACAGCTTAATAGATCCATATCCCATTAAGATGCATCTATTCTATACTAATAATTACTTCACTATATAATAATGACAATAATTTACGTGCATGCCAAAAACGTAACCTTCAAATCAGACCTCAGACAATTCTAATACACTTGAGAGGCAATTCATTGTAATTTTAAAACAGCTAGCCATCCAAAGCCCGGTAATAAAAACAAACAGGAGAAGGGCAGGGCAGTTACTAAATTTATGAAGGAGGCGTGCCCCCAGCTGCAGATCCCGTAATCAAATTTCTCTGGAAATCACCAGTCTAGAGTGAGACATAGAATCCTGCTCTGTCTCACCCATAGCAAACTCTCCCTCTCCACTCGGGCAATAACCTAGAAGCTTTAGGGCAAAATTCCAACCATAAACTTGTGTTACAAGCAATTTAATATAAATAACAAGATTTATAAATAATAGTTTTACATAGATAGCTGGTTTGTCTGTTTTTAAATAAAAATGGCAGGATGTGTAATACCTGTTTTTAAATAAAAATGGCAGGATGTGTAATACCTGTTTTTAAATAAAAACTGTACGTCCACCAACTCCACAAAAAGTAATGGATTCCATTCTTCATATTCGTCATCTCATCTCTGTAATTAAACTGCAAATCAACCAAACTGGTAGACAATTTTGTGTGGAGGAACGGATATATTCCGTTAGCTTTCATATTGGAAAAATCGGTTTGCTTAATATTTCCTCTCCCGCGGCATCCCTACAGGTCCCGCGAAACCCTCGAAGATATTATTTTTCTCAAATTGTGAATTTGACGGAACAATGTAATGGCACCACAAAGACTGCAACTACGGATTGACGGTGGATTTGGTATATTCATAAATTTATTAATATAAGCTTTAGTCTCTATGCTTTATATTCATTAACATCTTTTACAACAAGCTCCAACCCAACGTTTAAAAATTTCCTTTTACAATAGCCTCCAACCCAACGTCAAGACTAAAAATTTATATGAAATTTTAAAACAGCTTAAATTTTAAAGAATTTTAAAAGTATTTTCATATAAAAATTATCATTTAGTTAGGATGTCAGTTTTTTTTTAAATTAGTATCTCTTATTTTCCTTAGTTACTCTAAATTGTAACCATAGAGATTTATAGTCAACATTCAAAGTTATATCCATATTGTATTTATAGATCTATAGTAAATATTCATAGTTATATTTATAAATTTATAGTGAGATTCATAGTGTATATAGATTGAAGGGTAATTATATGTTTATTAAATAAATATGTGAATAGTTAACAAGTGGATAAAGAGTATATATGTTATAAGTGAGAATTAATATAAGGTAGGAAGAACCGTGCAACGAATCCAAATTAAATAATTATATGAGTAAGTTAACAAGTGGATAAAATACACATGTTACAAATGGAAATTGAAAAGAGGTAGATAGAATCACCTTGAATCCTTTCCAACAAAACCCACTTGAGATGTTGACTTTATCTACTTATTCTCAATAAGTAAAGCAAAATTGAAATTTTAATATGTTAAAAATAAATTAAATTAAATATATATATATATATAATATTTACAAATGTAATAAATGTAAAAATGGAAAACATAAAATTATTTTAAAATAAAATTAAGCAAAATTGAAATTTTAATATGTTAAAAATCAATTTCAATTAAAAATATATGTGAAATTTTAATATATTAATAATGTTGTTTTATACTATAAAATTTAATATTAAAAAATTATAATATAAGTATATGTAAAAAATGTAATATTAAGGAAAATGTAATATTTTTAATATAAATTAAAAATTAAAATACATTTAAATTAATTATACTCTAAATTAAAAATTAAAATACATTTAAATTATCACAGTTTAAAATATAGAAATAAAAAATAATAAATTAAAAATTATTTTAAATTTAAGTTTAAATTTAAATTAAAAATAATATGAAATTTGAATATGCATATTATAAAATTTAATATCAATAATAAAAAGATGAGTATCTTATAAGAATCATTTAATTTTAAAATTATAAATAAATTAGAAATGAAAATACATTTAAATTATCACACTAAAATATAAAAAAAAATAATAATAAATTAAGAATTAATTTAAATTTAAATTAAAAAATAATATGAAATTTGAATATGCATACTATAAAATTTAATATCAATAAGAAAAAGATGAGTATCTTATAAGAATCATTTAATTTTAAAGATATAAAGATGAATTAATCATTTAATTTTAAAGATATAAAATTAAAAAGATTATAATTTTTTTACATAAAATTTACTTAAAATTATTTTTAAAAATTAAAAATTAAAATACATTTAAATTTATCATATTCTAATTTAATCTTAAATTAAAAATAATATAAACCTAAATTAAAAATAATAAATAAATTTATTTTAAAAAATTAAAAATTAAAATATATTTAAATTTATCATATTCTAATTTAATCCTAAATTAAGAATAATATAAATTTAAATTAAAAATAATATAAAATTTTAAAATTTTATCATAGTAAAAGTAAAATTTTAACCTATATCATACTCTAATTTAATCCTAAATTAAAAATTAAAATAAACCTAAATTAAAAATAATATAAAATTTTAACCTAATCTCCCCATGTTACCAAGTAGGTTGAAGAAAATAAGAATAAATGAAATCTAAAATATAAACCAATAGGAAAATAATAGATGAGGAATTTTACCAGTTTTGTTTTCCAGTTATTTGTGTGCTTTCTATTATAGGATCTTCTGGTTTTAAAATTTTGGTTACCGCTAATTCTCTTCTGGTTTTGAAATTTTGGTTACAGCTAATTCAGTGATGAACATTACAAATAGGGTGAGAGATTGTCTACATACTTGGCCTGTGAGAACCAGTACGTTTTCCGTCATTTCACCAAAAAAATATAGCCTCGATTAATCACATAACCTGCATGTTTCTAGTGGGCAGAAGATGGAACAATAAGCTGAAGAACCATTACATTAAACCACAACACGCGTAAGAAACCCTAAATTATAAAATATTGCCCGTACCAGCAATTTAATTGTTCAAAAAATAATTTGCGTGTTTCTAGTGGGCAGAAGATGGAACAATAAGTTGAAGAACCACTACATTAAACCACAACACGCGTAAGAAACCCTAAATTATAAAATATTGCTTGTACCAACCATTTAATTATTCAAAAAATAATTTGATGATTCCACATCAGGTACTGCAATGAATAAAGAATCGTGTCAAAAAGTACAACTACTCCATAAGAAATAATTGACTGCAAACCCAGGAAACAGAAAGATGGATAGAGATTTAAAAACAGCCTGTCAAAGATGGATAGGGAGAGAAATACCGCTTAGATTAACGATATCACCCTGGTTTTATGGCAAACTGTGTACCTGCAACCCCGGTTGTCCCTGCAACCTGGCCATCCTAAATTAGAAAAGATTGTGTCACTTCACTTCTAGACGAAATACCAAATAAGAAATCATTGAACGTACTCGTGGGCATCTCTTCTTCTCGTCCTTAATTTAAGTGCAAACCCACCACAGCCTCCGAAATAGAGATTGTACGTACTCTTCGGCCCCTCTTCTTCTCTTCCTTGATTTAACACCGCCTCAGGAAAAAGAAGAGAGAAACAGCTTTTCGGAAAGATTAATACAGATTAAAACAGTTGCTCCACCACCAGCTTAAAGAGATAAATATAATGGGTTTCAGTAACTATTTATCTTCTTCTCTGCATTCGGCAACAAAATAAAATCGACTAGTCGAACAATTCTCTCACACGCACAGGAAAAAAGGTTGAAAAAAAAAAGAAAAATCAAACAAAATAACACATCCATCAAAACCCATAAAGAAAAACCAACCAGCATGGCCATGCCGCAGAACAAACAAATCAAGACACTGCCGAATACAAAAGAGGCTGGGATGGAACTATTGTTGTAATTGTTTGCTTCTGGAATACTTTATACCTTATGTACGCTCAATTTCCAACGGTCACTAAGTCAACTCAGATTTAAATTATTTTAAAGATTTTTGTGACGCCCGTTTTTTTCCTGCTTTTAAATTCACTACCCTTTTCTGCTTTTACATCCACTGCCATTACCTTTCAAACTTTATATCAAATGAGGGTGTGCAATCGTTTTAACTTGGAAAGTATCGTTTTAAATTGGAAAGTTTAGTTTAGTTATAAAGAAATGGTTTTGTTTAAATATTTGATTTTTTAATTTTTTTTTATGCTAAATAGATTTTGGTGAAATCTCCATTTTCTGTAATTTAAATTATATTTTTAAAAGTATAAATGAATTCAGCACTATGAAAAACTATAGTACTTGAATTATACAGATTTAATCACTCAAATATGAAGTTCCAATAAATTTTGATAAAATTTCAGTAAAAATTGATCCAAAAATATGCTCTTAAAAACTTAAAAAGGTAAAATGTTTACAAATATTTAGTTAGAAAACAAACAACTAATACCATGCTCACACTTTTTTGTAAAATTTAAATTTAGTGGTTCCACCCATTTTATATTATAACTCAACACCATAAAATTTATAATGATATAATTATTGCAATAACTTTATGATAACTGCCTTAAGTTATTAAGTAATATCTACTACCCTTGAAGTATGTATAAATGTATAAATAGGCAAATTTGTTATGTGGGCAATTTTAAATTGTTATTTTTATTTTTTTTGTAAATGTTGAAAAAAAAATTAAAAAATGTATGTGTGAAATTGAGAATTGAATGATACAAGTAAATAAGTGTTTACATATAGGGATAATTTTTAAATTATATTGTTGTATTGAGTGTTTGGAGAGAATCAAGTGAATATATGAAGAGACAAAATAATTGTCCTCTATATGAAGGGTATTGAAATACAAAGTGGTCCTTAGTCTAAGTCTCTAAGGAGCAAATCTAGAAAACATGATGCCCCCAAGGAATATATGATTTGTCTCAATACAAATTTGTTGGGAGCAAACTCTAAGCTAGGTAAGAGGGACCCTCAGGCTATAAGGCAATTGGAGTTTCATCTACCGTAGGGGTTGAATGGACTCATCATTGCACTAGACATACAAGATATGAGTAGTGCTAAAGTTTGGGAGAAAGCAATTCTCTAGGCTCAAACCATGTGGACCGAAGGTAAGCTCTATAGTTATCGATACAAATAACCTTATTTATCTTGCCCTTGGAGAGATGAGGAACATTCACTAAAAAACTATGCAAGGTTGGTCTATCAATATTAAGGTCAACGAGATGAAACAGTGAAGAGGTTGTCATATGCCAACATGAATTAATCACCTGCTCTACCTACTCCATACATAATTTGAGAACAAGATATGGATATCTAATAAGACTAGTCTATTAATTGCCCTCACAAGTCAAACGATTTGCTTTGGAGGCCTAAAATGTCACCTTAAGGGGCTTGACGTCATGCTTGAGGGAGCTTGAGGTGGTAATGAGGACACATGGCACAATTTGGAGGAAGGAAGTCTTGAAACAAGACGAAAAGGCAAGGGTTGAGGACACATGGATTTTGGAAGCCTAGCACACCCTTTTCCAAGCTCAACGACTTAACCAAAGTGCCAACACATGGCCTCAAAGGAGGTTGATGTCATCTTTTTAGGTTTTTCTTTGTGCAATTTCAAATTTTAGTTGAATTAAATAATATTGTCTTTGTAAAGGGGTAAGATAAGGGTTGTTGACTCTTTAACTTATGTTTTACCCTACGTTTTGTGGATAAACATACTTGAGAACATTTTGTATAAACAAATGGCATCTCTATTTCATTTTGATATATAGCTCTCCCATTGTGAGAAGTATTTGGCTACAATTTTCTCCCTCCTTGGGAAATCTCTATCTCTTGTGCTTTTTGTTGGTGGAAGAAGTAGAGTGCTACCTCTCTTGGAGATTTTCTCTTGCATTTATGGTGGATTTATCTTGGTAAGAGGAGGTTTATCTTGTCATTTCTTGGACT
Source organism: Picea sitchensis (assembly GCA_010110895.2). NCBI lineage: Eukaryota > Viridiplantae > Streptophyta > Pinopsida > Pinales > Pinaceae > Picea > Picea sitchensis. The sequence continues at coordinate 142,645 of SNQJ01S0004515.1, forward strand.
GGGTAAGGATTTTATGTTGTTGATGCATCATTGCTTGGTTACAAGTTTGATTTGATAGACTTCTTGGGGAGTATAAGGATTTACAACCCCACCATTTTCTATCATTTTTCTCTAGAAATTATTTGTTGTGCAAGGTTTTATTAGGAGACGTAAAAGTGTTTACACCCTCCTAATACTTCCTAGTTGACATTGCTTGCCTTGGGGAGTAAAAGGGTTTACACCCCCAAGGAGGTATCTCTTGTTATCTCTTCATTCATTTGAATCCATCACCCAATATCTAAAAGGCACTTGATCAAATTTCATTGGAGAAATAAAATCTTGCATTGGTTAACATAAAAACTCAGGATTTTGAGATTGTCTACGTTGGATTCATTTCTATGCTTTATATGTTTGGTTGAGCCACTAGGGCGTCACCTTTGGATAAGTAATTCTTGATGTTGTTATAAATTTGTATCTACATCCATTATGGCTGCAGAAACCTTAATACAACTTTCTTAATAACTCCTAATTCAACCGTCAAAAATTGCTAGAAGTTTGCCCCTATATTTTCTTAACCCTAGCGCACTTTTTGGGTGGACTACTTGTGATTTTTGGTGGCTGATTTATCTATTGTAATAACTTGTTTGTTATATCCATAAAGCTGATAATTACTTCTGCAGAACTTGTTTACAACAACCTTGCATTATTGCTAAAGTTTTATGCTATCTTATTGAGCTAAACTAGTCATTTGCTAGCTTGTCTCTTGTACTTTTTACTAAACTTTGAGAAAAATTATTGTGCAGCTATCATTATCATTTTATTGCTGATATAAATTGTTGTTTACTTTTTCAATTAGGGACAACAAGCTTAAATTTCTTGTCCACCTAACATTATACACATATACTTGGCTTGTTCTTGTGTCTCGGGTAGGTACGTCACTCTACACAGGTTCTCTCACCTCTTGGAAAACTTTGGCTACCACCAAGACCTTTATTCAAGTCATTCCTCACTTAGTATATCGACCTATAGAGGCATTCATTCATACATCTCACTTTTTGTCTCATTTTCCCCCAAGGTCACCCAAGATTCCCCCCTTGAGGTGACCACTTCACCTCTAAAGTGACGGGAACACCTATCTAAGGTGATAGTGGGTAGGTGCTCTCTTAGTTGTTTCCACCTTGTGGTTTGGGTCAGGATTTTCCCAACCTACAACTTGTG
>SNQJ01S0004516.1:0-27682 GCA_010110895.2 Picea sitchensis
GAATTTATAATCTGTGAATGCAGTTACCCTCACTTAGATTCCAGCTCTACGGTTGATTGTTCCTCTATTAGTTTTGAATTTCGACTGAAGAAGGAGGCCATGAATTCATTCTTGAAGGGCGAATTTAGGGGCTCTCACATGCCGGATTTCTCCCTGTAGTTTTACAACCTTAGTATCGTTCCCTTGGCTCTGTGTCTTGGAGACTCTGGGGAAGTTGTGCCCTCTCTCCTTTCCCCATGCAACCACTTTGTCTATCTCTGAGCATGGCTCTCACAGCTTTTCATTTCTTCCTTAACTTACCCAGAAACTTCACTCTTGATCCACGTTCTTCCTTATGTTTATTTTTTTTACTCAACAAATTTCATGTAGTGCTCAACAAACTTATCGTTGCTTTGATCAACGTTGTTTACTGTTGCAGGGAGGATGCCCCTTTGTGTCTCTAGGTGGCCTGGAACGCTTCATTCTCCTCTGGAGAGAAGGTTATTGTGTTTATTTTTCTATGCAATAAGAGAAACCATGTTTATGTATTTTAGATGCATGGCAACGGATCTTAATTCATTCTTACTCAACCAATAAAAGGAACTTTATGCTTCTCTACACATGAACAGACGAGATTTCTATTGTGTGGCTTTAAAATCTCCCTTATAACTATGCCTTCGATTGTCCACCTCAGCGACCCCATCCATTGGGATTCTCCCAGCGCCTTCCTTCTCAAGTTAATGAGTGTGTCAGTCTTACCCTTGATGTTTAAATTCGGTGGAAATATTATTGTCCTGCATTAAAAATTTATTGCAATTTAATGAAAACCGAATCCAGATGAATCTGCTATAATTTAGTCCATTCCAGTTAAATTTGTTCAGTGAGTTGTTTTCGGATCAATCTAAAACGCTGAAGAGATATTAATTGAGGGATTTATTTATTGGTTGCAATTTGAGATTTAATCCAGTTGGTGTTTTATTGCAAGATTAGATTTTGTCGGTGTTAAAATCATTTTTAAAAAGAAAATTTGGTCCAGTACGATCGCCTTCCAGTTACACCTTTAAATTCAGTCACCCTTAGAACTCAAGTTTTATTCCGGATAAATTTATCTTATCGGCGTGCCTTCCCAGTTGTGCCTTTGGGTTTAAAGGAATTGATTGGAATTGATGTCAGTAGCAACCTTTATCTCATAAATTTAATTAGTTGATTGTTTTCTAGTTTTTAAAGAAATATATAAAAAGAAATTATATTTTCGTTGCCTTTATAACATAGAAGACAAGCGGTGGAATGTTATTCGGTTAATTCTCTTCGGTGGTTGTCTGCAAATTTTAGAATTTAACCTGAGTGGCATTTATAAGGAGATTGTATTTTTAGAAGAGTCTTTATTACAGTTGAATTCATTTCAGTTTAAGTTCCTTTAGTATTATTTGGAAAGAGAATGGTTATTAAATAGTTCCAATATCCAGTCAAACATGAGACTAATTGATTAAACTTTAGATCTRTTCCACTTACTTTATTGAAAACTGAATTACTCCTTACTTTCTCTTAGAGTAGTTGATTAATCCTTAGATATGACAAATCTCACATATTATATTATTCTTCMYTACATACRTAGGAACTTCAAGAAAATAAATGTAAAAAGGATTTCCATGTTTATTGATGATTCTCTTAGGAACTCTACCTTATGAGTGATAGGTGTTATTTATATTGATGACTTAATTAAACATTTCATTTAACGATTTCRTTTCTATTAAATTATGTTAATTATTCACGAGGATTCATAATGTTACTTGCGCACAATTAATAATAAGGATAGTGTTTGTTGCACAACRRCAAKAAATAGTAATAGATGTTCGCATGTTGAAGAAGCTTATTTTACTTCACCTAAGTTATTATATTCTTCAAGTTAGGATGAATCATTCATTAATTAGTYGACCTTGCACCCCAAAAATAATGAGGAATTATGTTTGATTAAGAACTCCTAACTCTCGTGCTTTTATAACAAGTTGATTACTCTCATTCCCTCAGAAGAATGTTGAAATGTGAATGATTCAGTTAATAAAATCGATAGCGCACATTGACTTATAAACAAATGTGTGATGTTAGATAATGGGATTCTAGCACGATTGAATTTCAGTGTACTTCATGATGATTCTAGTTATATTCTCTCTGCGAAATGAAACTTATTATAACGATTAATTGTTAATTTTATATTACTCACTCACCATGAAATTTATGTTACATGTGATGGTTTATTAGAAAGTTGTGCCTAGTATATCGTTGATGATGTTAGCGTTCGTCATAAATTTTATTTGAGTAATGTTAGTCAATTGTTCAAGCCTCATGATGTGCTAATATGATATGATATGTGTTGCGTGGAATTCAATCTTGTGATGTCAAGTTGTGTCGCTATTGTTGATGTTATGGTCCCAATGCTTTAAAAAAAACATTACATGTTGTACATCGTAAGAGTCGTAATGGCCGGGGCCGTTAGAAAATTGATTCTTATCGCTGCCTGTTACACGCTAAAAATGATAGCAAGCGTTATCGTATCATGGACCCTCTACGCCCGTCGCCTTGTTCTCCTCATTTATCCCATACTCGCCACGTTTATGTTCATTGTGGCTTTGCTTCTTTTACTCTTTCTATTAGTACAAAATTACAGAGACCGCAGAGAAGCTCGTATTCAAAGAATGTGTAGCCCCTTCTGGAGGGTAACCAAGGAGGACTTGATTACAACGAATGCCAATTTCATCCGCCAAAAAATAATCGGGAGAGGCCGCTTCAGAACGGTTTACAGAGGAATCCTCTCAAACGGCCAAATTGTTTCCATCAAACGGATAAAATTAGAGGAACCATGAGCCAAGAAGAATTTCTTATCAGAACTAGCCAAGAAACATTTCTTATCAAAACTGCAGATTTTAGGGCAGCTTCGCCATAGAAATCTATTAAGAATTTTGGGGTATTTCCATAGCACTCACGAGATGATATTGGTCTCCAAATTCATGCCCAATCTTAACTTGGAAATTTTACTGCACAGTCCACTGGGTTGTCGATTGAATTGGAGACAAAGACATAATATAGCGGTGGGAGTGGCTTCTGGGTTGGAGTACCTTCATCACAGCTGCAGCAATTCCATTGTTCACTACGATGTGAAGCCGACCAACATACTTCTAGATGAGCATTTGGAACCCCATCTTGGTGACTTCAGTTTGGCCCGGATGATAAGCAACAATCACCGCACCTAGAGCTCCTTGGTGTTTACTTTTACTGTTGGTTATACTACTAAATAGGGATTTTCTTAGCAATTTATAGGATATAATAGATTTCAGTTATTTATTTATCTACAACAGAATAGATTACCTGTTTACATTTGCACCTTTACATCCGATTTTAATAAAAGTAATTTTTTTTAAATCTTTGAACCTTTTTCCAAGAAAAAGTCGCTTTTAGGCCAGGGTTTAACCAATTTTCAAGATTCAATCATTTCTAGCTTGTTTTATTTGGTAACATTTGGTATTTTTTTCATATCAGAGAGAGCTTATGAGGCCACAAAGACTTCTCCCACTGGCCGTCACCTTAGCTTGGTTATTGTTCTTTTGATTTTTGCTGTGATTAAGCTTCGAGATTCGGGCGTGAAAGGAACTACTCGACCAAGCTCGCATTTTTAAGTTTGTTTGGTTACATGTATGTTTTTTTTTCGCCCATCCATGAACTCGCTCTGTTTATGAAATGAACATTGGCTCGGTAATGTATTGGCCTGTGTTTTCTTGAGTTTGGAAATTGTGTAAACAAGTGGTTTTTTCTCTGGAATGACTGTGTGTTTTATTCGTTGCAAATGGAAAATTTAATGGTTGAAGTCACGATTTTATTGGTTGTTGTGTGTGGTGGAAGTCGTGATGGCTCTCTGTTGTATTTATGGGTTTTTGTTGGTGAGTTTCATTCTGTTTGGCCTTGCTGGCCATCTCCTCACAGTCATTGTAACCACACCAGGTTGTATTCGGTGTTATGGGGTTGATGTGTATGATTGAACCACCTTTTGGGCACTGCATATCATTTGTTTTCCCACATGGTCGTAAGCTCATTTTATGTTATTGGTATCCACACAGTTGGTCATGGGTGGCTATTATGCCAAGAAAATTTCTTTAGGGTTTGTTGTTATTACCTAAGCTCTGCACTTCTATTAGCATTATTCGGATTTTGGGGAAAAAACCACGAGGGTTATGCCTCTACGTGTTCTTGATTTGGTTATTGACCAATAAGAAACCTTCGCTCTTCTACATCGTGGTCCACCCTATCTTGCAAGATAAGTGTTATAAGTCTTATGGTTCCAGCGTGCTTGTCTCGAAGGCTCTCACCTATTGTTGATATGGTTGGCCTCTGGTCTCCCTTTGTTTTCTTCCATCGAGTGAACCCTTGATTATTTTGTCCATTGGTACATATATCGATTTTGATTAACTTAACAGTCACACTCTGTCGATTATCTTGTTGACTGTCATAGTTTGCTAAGTAGTATTAATAGTGGTTTTTATTATTGTCTTGTCTCTGTTGGATCGCATGGTTGGAGAGCTGTAATTGGAAATGATAATTGTTATATAGTTGATGCCTCATTTTATTGTGTCAACTGAACTGATAACTCAACATTGTTATGAATCGATTGATTAGGAGTAAACAAAAAAGGACAATGACATAGATGCCTCTTTTTGTGTGGTCTATGTGTTCCTACAATGTGGTATAAATTGAGTTTGGTCGTTGTTGTGTGTTTAATATGTCCCGATCCGGATCGTTACAAATCGGAAATTTGATGTCAAAGACTTGGATGCTTTCTGTGTATGGTTATGGAGACATTGTGCATTGTTATGTTGGATTGCACCAACATAAATGAAGCACGGGGTTTTTACATTATGATTTCATTGCAAATATATTGGTCAATGTTGTCAACAGAATAGAATCGGTCATGTTTTAAAAGAATCTGTTCAACTCTTGAAAGACCTGTGTCTATGTTCGATTTCAAGATTTGGAATTTATTGACAATGGTTGATATTTTCTTAATAGAGTTAAAGCAATTATGCCTGTGTGTTCATTGGAATTTTATTTTAAATATAAAATGGAAGAAATGAGAGAAAACAAAATTCTTTATACACGATTTTTGAAAGGCATATTGACTTTAAGTATGATGACACTGTGTTAATTAAAGGTGTTGATGATTTAAATGTGGATAGTGAACAAGCGTTAACACACAATAATTATTTAATTAATCACAATAATTGTTTAGTTGGTGTTGGATCATTTGCATTAAATACAAAATTGTTTTATGGATTACTTAATTTATTTTACGAACAATATTCGCTCTTTTTCCTACCATTATTTCACTTTTCTCACACTGCAATCCCCTCGCCTTCCCATATTCATTATCCACTCCCTGTTCCTAAAATTTAATTACAGTTAAGGGAAAATTTGTATTATGATAGTTAAAGAGATCACACAGGGATGAATTATAATGATATATTCTTTTGGTTTACGATACAGTTGATTTTTCGATGTCTGTGAGTAGTAATCATGATCTTTTCCCCCTCATTTTTTAACATTTTTCTCTCAAACTACCCCTCACATATCCCAGAACCCTTATTCACCTCCTGCTCATTAATGACTATTAAACGAATGTATGGATTAGATTGCATGAGTCGAATTTGTTGTTGAGCCAAATTTTATTTCATATTTAAAAGAGTTGTCATGTATGGTTGTTAAAGAAACTATTTTCTAATCTATTATGCATACATGAATGAGCTTTTTCAACAGAGGTAGCCATGGCAGGGGTAACCAAGGAAGAGGTAATTGGAACAGGGACCCTAGAAGGCCAAGATTCTCTATACACATTGATGCAGACTCACAAGAGTTAGGCCAACTATTTAAAGTTGGAATTTTTAACTAGATTGGAAAGGGGGTTCTCCAACCTAGGCCTGAAAGGCTTCCCTTCCAAGCCCTACAGGTCCCTAGTATCCCAGTGCCTCCTCATGTTTCACTGCATCCTGAAGTCCCCGAAAATGAGAGATGGAAAGAGATTGTCCACCCTACAGTATCCCAACATCATGGCTGGCCTAAATTTTCTTTACCTGCTCCCCCACCTATCAATCAAATTGTCCAAGCTTCCCTTGTTCACTCACCAGTTCAGTCTTTTCATGCAAGTAAAAGGTTGAAAACTAAGGCCCACCATGCTCCTGACAAATGAAAATCCATTGTTGCCCCGTCCTCACCCTCAAATGTCTTTGATAAATCCATGTCCTCCCGCATACAATTGAGATATTATTGTTGTCATGTGATCAATGATATTAGGCCTAAAGGCTCCACACAAACTAAGGAAAATTCAGATTGATCAAAAGATGCCAGCAACAATAAGGGAAAGATTGCCTCCCAGAGTAGAAAATATGGATTTTAAGTTTTTATTTATTTATTGTTGAGAACAGTTGACTTTTGAAATTTTGGACAACACACTATTTTTTTGGATATATGGGTAATATATTTTTGGAAATAATTTCGATTATCATTGATATAAATTGTCAAAAATGAATGTGATGATGGGAGGCACAAGTATGGATGTTTTGTTTAGTTAAATAGTTGTGTTATGACTATTAAAAGATAAAGGGAGTCACAAGCGGTCCTGCCTACTAATTATTATTTATTTAAAAACCCTTATTATGATTTATTACTTTTCCCCCTTAACTAAAAGTTGGTTGAGTTTTAATTAACTTAACTAAGGAAGTAGGTCATCTACTTCAACCAATTCTAAATTTCTTAAAGGAAAAAGGAAAAGGAGGGACAAGAGGATAATAGAAGGAGAAGCATACTAAGGTTTTCTCTTTGAGTTTTTGTTGAGATAATTCAGTTTTTATTCATTACTTAATTCATTAGAAGCCTAATTATTTTTTATGATAGCAGGGTCCTATTGTAGACAACAAGATTCAGGGCTAAATTACATCTTTCAGACACTTGTTTTTTAGAGGTGTTGATCTATCTTTGATAGTCTGTGTAGACTTGTTTGTTTGTGAATTAGATTTCCTAACTAACAAAGGAGATTGTGCAGAGTCGAGTAGGCAACAATCTGTGGAAAGATGATCCATATTTTAAAGTTCAGTTTTTTACTTTCTATTAGAAGTCCTTTTGTATGTTTCATCAGGGACATCTAAGTTTGACTTTGGTCCAAAAATTCCTTAGAAAATTTTGTAAAGAGAACAATTTTTATGATGAATTGGAATGAAATAAAGGATTTCTTTATGTCTCATCTGTTTTGACTATTGACTTGGTGTCTTTACTTTTGTCTCTATATTTATTTCAGTATCTGTTATGTTCAGAAAATCACATAAATAATGAAATTTCCAGCAAGCTTTTATTTATAAAAAACCAATCTAAGCACTTGTAAACAATACTTGTGAATTAGGATACCAATTTTGATGGATATAAATCTAAGGTGATATTCCCGTCTATCTTTCTTTAGCCAAGAAAGATATGAAAATGCTTGAGTAAGATCATTTCATATCTTTTCCTCAACATTTATTTTGGCGACCATACTGGGGAGATCTTCAATATCTCTCTGGTTAACTTTTATGCTTGACTAGCATTGAATACATATATTTTTTTTGATATTGATTCTTTGAATGTTTTATTTCTAAATGACTTTACCTATTGCAAGGCAACATAATATTGAGCCTGGTCTTSAAGATCAGACCAACATTGCTTTGAATTTGTTTAACACCATTTTAGACACTGCTAATACATGGGTTGAGCTTAATAATTCATGGGAAACAATTGAACGAGACATTAGTACCCAAGAACRTTGGGAAGATATACGTAGAMAACCTAGAAATCAATAATAAGCTTCTTGTTTCTTTAGATTTGGTCTTCTTTTCATGTCCTTAGACTCTCGTTCTTCTAGGACAAGAAGAGGCTTATCACCTGAAATTAATCCTATTGCTGAAATAGGAAGAACGAATGTTGTGTTATCAACCCAACAAAGTTCTCTAAGGAGAACCTTGTCTGATTCATCTATTTCGTCTTTTTCTCCCTTACCTATCATCCACAAGATGGCATCTAGTGGTGGCTCTGGTGGCACTGGAAGTGCTTCCTCCTCTCAGGCTTCAATTTCGTCAGTGATTGGTAGCTTATATAGCCACCATATCCCTGTCCAATCTACCACAAACCTCACCAAAGTCATAAAAAAGTGTGGGATTTTTCAGTTTGAAGAAGATGCTACAACCACACCATGGCATGTTTCCTCTCCTCTTAACCTAGCACCTATTACTCGTCCACTTCCTAAATTCGAAGAACATCTTCCCAGGTTTTCAGGAAATAACATTGTCACTACAAATGAACACCTTGTGGAATTTTCCAATGCTTGTCACAACATAGGAGCCAATGACAATGATACCTACATACGCTTATTTGTCAATTCCTTGGAAGGAAAATTTGTGGCCTATTTCTCTGACCTTCATCCTAATATTTTGTCTACTAGGGAGGAATTAGTTTATTGGTTAAAATCCACCTATGGTCAATCTAAAAGCCCAGCTGAGCAGTTACGAGAGTACAATAACATCGCCTATAATAATGGTGAGACCATCAAGTTATTCAACTTATGTTTCACTAAGTTATACAATCAAATCCCTAAAATCATTTGACCTTAGAACCAGGCTGCTTTCATGCATTACTAAAATGCATTACCTTCCCCCTATCGTCATAGGCTTGAAGAAAAATCCATTGATAACCTCGGTTCCGCTCTGCATACTTGTTTAGAGTATGAAGAACAACTTGAGAGAACATGTCGTCCTCAGGGAGAATCAGTTAAAGAGACAAACATGTCCGCACTCTTACAGCTTGTGCAAGGCATGAATAATCGTATGATGGCGAATGAGCGAAAGTGAAATGTATCCCCTCTCACCTGTGGAGCTTCATCCTCTTCCGCACCCCCCTTTAGAAATCCAATTGAAAATAATTTTCAGTCAAAGCTATCATGCCTCGAAGTCGGTGTAACTTTTGCGAGGAACAACACGAGGAGGCCACATGTGAGGTAAAGAAGAGTGCCAGAGATAAGATCTTTGGTAACCGGAAAATACCATCGTTTTCCTAGATTTTGTAGAGCTAGAAGATGTCATGATCATCAATGCTAAGAACAAATCCTATGCTCCCAAATGAAAATATGAGCCTCCCCGCAATTATTCTAGCCTGAGCTCATCCTCACCAGTTGCTACTATTCAGGTTCCTAATGTTCCTGACAGTCAAGGAACTACTTCCCCTCTCCCCTCTTCCAAATACAATATCCTAAATCAGTTGGCCAACATCAAAGGAGATGCAACCCTTCTCAACATGGTTGTCGTACCTGAACAACAGAGGCATATAAAACAATTCATGGAAGGAAAATCTTATGTTGTAGCCAACCTCTCTGAAGAGGTAGATGAAGAGGATTCGTCTGTAAATAAAGTAGGTGTACATAACTTTAGATACCCTATAAAAAATCCGCCTTTTTATACTTTTTTAAAGATTATGGATAAGATCGCCCATTGTTGCCTCATTGACGGTAGTTCGGGCCTAAGTGTGATGTCGAAGATTATTATGGAAGAGTTGGGCTTGGCTTGTACAAAATAAAATGCTAGAAACATGCTCTTTTATAATAGTCTACAACAAACGACCATAGGTGAGATTAAATATGTGACCTTGGTTTTGCGTGCACACCCTGAAATAAGGACAACCCTTAGTATTCAGGTAATTGATATGCCAGTAAGAAATTACTCAATCATCTTGGGAAGAGATTGGCAAGCTTTGATGGGTGGATATATCTCACTCGACGGGACACATTTATCCATTCCTCGGAATGGTAAGAACATTATAGTCCTTAGAGAGAGAAGGATTTCACCTTACATAGAGAGTGTCCCACAACCTAATGTAAACTATATCAAAGAGGACCTAGGAGTGTATTCCATCTTTGCTGAGGAGGATAACATTCCCTTGGAACAAATTGATTTATATGATGGTATGTGGCACATGCACTTTGATGGTTCATGCTCTAGTGAAGGTAACAGAGATGGCATTATCTTGATTTCTCATGTAGGAGAAATCCATAACTTTTCTTATAGGTTGGAGTTTTCTTGCACAAAAAATGTCACTGAATTCAAAGCTTTATTATTAGGCATTGAAATAGCCTATAATCTTGGTTGTGGTCACCTTTCAGTTTTTGGAGATTTCAAGCTTGTTGTGAACCTCGTACATAATATATACTCTCCTAGCAACAATTTGATTAAACGATACACCCAAAATGATTGGGAACTTATCTCGAACCTATTATCTTTCAACATCACTCATGTTAAGAGGGAGTTAAACTCAATGGTTGATCGGTTATATTTTTTTGCAGCCTCTCCTAATCGGAAACTTCTGCCACACATACCTGATTGTACTTTTCAATATATATATCATCCACATATCCCCGACAATATATAATATTGGAAGGTCTTCCCTAACGATCAAATCATTTGTGATTTCATTCAAAATGAACCTTATAAGCCCAACGAAATTATATCCATAGAAGATAACAAGATTCCTAAAGGCTTGAATCCTCTAGAGAGTTCTTTTTCATCGAGTGATGTAGAAAATAAATAGAAACATAAAGAAGATGAGTAAAAAATGAAGGTGGGTGAAACCATCTCCTTGAACATTGGGACACCTGAATCCCCAAAGAATGTTAAAATAGGTGACCAATGTTCTGATGAAGTGGAAGTGAAGTTGGCCAAGCTACTTGGTGAAATTCAAGATGTTTTTTCTTGGTCCTATGAGGATCTTCGTGGTTTTTATCTTGTTCTTATACAAAATTACATTCCCATCAAGGAAGGCATAAAACCAGTTAGGCAAAAACAAATATCTATCAATCCTGCACTGGAATCAACTATTCGAAAAGGATTGGAAAAAATCTTGAAGGATGGTATCATCTTTCCAGTCAAGTATTCTGAATGGGTTTCAAATTTGGTTCCTGTCTGGAAAGCCACTGAGCATATCAAATTTTGCACTGATTTTCATGTAGTTAAGAGGGCTATTATGAAAGGTTATTTTCCTCTCCCTAACATAGAAATGATTTTGCAGAAAATCACAGGGTCACATATGATTCCCGTACTTAATGTTTTTTTTGGTTACAATCAAATCAAGGTAAAAGGGGTAGATAAATTCAAAACCACCTTTATTACTATTTCGGGTACCTTGAATTATGAACCTACACCTTCTAGTTTATCTTATGCAAGTACCACTTTTAAAATACCTATGCAAATAACTCTTGACGATTTGATCGGTGAATTTATTCATATCTATCTTGATGATTTAATTGTGTATGTTAAAGGACTGCCAATTGTCTCGAAATTTCAAGAGTTATGGCTGGGTCCTTTCAAGATGGCTTTTGTCTTGGGTACTAACTCTTATATCCTAAATGATTTACATTAGCGATTGTTTTCATACAACACTAACGGTTCTCACTTAAAACACTACGTGGAACCAACTTAAAAGGTTTTAACGTTGTTTGGATTTTCTGTATATTAGTAGTCTAGTTTTGCTTTCATTTTTCTACTGTTTTTCATTTCTTCTTTTACAGTAGTTTGATTTCTGATTTACTTTTTAATAGCTTTCATACCGCTTTTAAATTCTGTCATTTTATTTCTGTTGTTTTAAATTTTGTAGTCCTATTTCTGTCATGTTTTTTGTTTTTCATCTTTTATTGATTTTTGGTCAAGAATAAGATGTTGGATCAGTTCTGCCACAGTGACACTCCTGCAAGATATTGTTAGTCAATAAAAATGAATCTTACACAACTGTTACGATGCTTCCCCTGAAATCACACTTGAATTTGTTATCTTCTTTCACTGCTATCTTATAAAGAAATTGGTTATCTCCCGCTTCTACTTTCCATTTCTTCATCCATTTGAGAGTTAAAAGAGTAAGTCCATAAATTTGTATCCTTGAAGTAGAGAGAAAATTATGGTTGAATGATTATGCATACAGGGATAAACCCCCTCATACTTAACATTTTTCATGAGTTATTCCTGAATGCCCTGTCATTTTTCCATTAAATCGCTCACTCCCCCCTATTGCATAATCATTATGGTTATATCTTCTTGATCTATTGTTCTTGGTATGTGAAACCATGTGTTTTGAGTTCTTAATATGTTGGAAATAGATTTCTCCAGTTTGTTGACAATAAAAATCGCAACAAGGATTTTGCCCACAAAGTATTGCTAAAGCCTATTATTTAAACTAAGCTAATGCTATATAATACTAGTAGGTGGGACCCCCTTGTAGATTGGAGGATCAGATAAGGTTATTATTACACATTTATGTTTCTTTTCAACACTGCTTACAGGGTTCAACATGATTGATGATGAAATATTGGTTTTATTTGCGACATAATGGCAGAGGGATAATGGATTTTCTGTGTTGATTTCATTACTCTAAGATCTAAATTCCATGTTATGAATGGCTTATGTTCATTGGAATTACATTGCCATTGTAACCATGATCTGTCACATGTTACACTTGCACAAGACACATGTTAGTTATAACAAGATACAAAAGCAATATGGAATAAACCTAAGAGAAGGAACTATGCTATATTATATTGTGTTGAACTATGTGCAATTCAAATTTTAAGAAGTTGATGTTAGTCCTAATTAGCAATGTTAGTGGCTATATGATTTTATTGAGTTATATGAGGTGCATGTGATATATGTTATAGTATGGTTTTTGCAATGGTTAATATGTATCGGGTGGCGTAATTGGCAAGCAATATGTGAAAGTTTCGATGCATGGATTAATGGCATGGATTAATGGTTGGCTGGTTGTTGTGTACTAAGAAATTGAATGACTGGAGGATGGAAGCGACATGAAATAAATGCAAGTCACTCCATACTTCTCCCACTGGCAGTCACCCTATATTGGTTATTGTTCATTTTATTTTTGTTGTGGTTCAGCTCTGGGATTTAGGAGTGGAAAGAACTTCTCGACCAAGCTCGCATTTTTAAGGTCGTTTGGTTACAGGTATGTTTTTTTTTCTCCCATCCATGAACTCACTCTCTTTATGAAATGAATGTTGGCTTGGTAATGTATTGGTCTGTGTTTTATTTAGTTTGGAAACTATGTAAACGAGTGGTGTTTTCTCCGGAATGACTGTGTTTTATTCGCTGCAAATGGAAAATTTGAACGTTGAAGTTTCTATTTCATTGGTTGTTTTGTGTGGTGGAAGTCGTGATGGCTCTTTATTGTCTTTATGGGTTTTTGTTGGAGGGTTTCATTCTATTTTCCCTTGTTGGTCGTCTACTCATAGTCATTGTAACCACACCCGGTTGTATTCGATGTTATGGGGTTGTTGTGTATGATTGAACCACCTTTTGGGCACTACATATCATTTTTTTTCCCACCTGGACGTAAGCTCATTTTATGTTATTGGTATCCACACAGTTGGTCATCGGTGGCTATTATGCCAAGAAACTTTCCTTAGGGTTGGTTGTTATTACCTAAGCTATGCACTTCTATCAGGATTATTTTTATTTTGGGGAAAAAACCATGAGGGTTATGCCTCTGCGTGTTCTTGATGTTGGTTATTGACCAGTAAGAAACCTCTGCTCTTTTGCATCATGGTCTGCCCTACCTGGTGTGAGTTTTCATCTTGTCTTGCAAGCTAAGGTTAAAAGTCTTATGGTTCCAGCGCACTTGTCTCGAAGGATCTCACCTACTATTGATATGGTTGGCCTCTGGTCTCCCCGTGTCTGCTTCCACGAAGCAAACCCTTGATTATTTTTTCCATTGGTACAGAGCCCGATTTTGATTAACTCAACAGTCACACTCTCTCGTTTATATTGTTGACTGTCATAGTTTGTTGAGTAGTATTAACAATGGTTTTGATTATTGGCTTGCCTCTATTGGATCATGTGGTTGGAGAGTTGTAATTGGAAATGATAATTGTTATACAATTGATGCCTCATTTTATTGTGTCAATTGAACCGATAACTCAACATTGTTATGAATCGATTGATTTGGAGTAAACGGAAATGGACAGTTAAAGAGATGCCTCTTTTTGCGTGGTCTGTGTGTTCCTACGGCGTGGTATAAATTGAGTTTGGTCATTGCTGTGTGTTTAATATGTCCTAATCTGGATCGTTACAAATTGGAAATTTGATGTCAAAGACTTGGCTACTTTTTGTGTATGGTTATGGAGATATTGTGCATTGTTCCGTTGGATTGCACCAACATAAATGAAGCATAGTGTAACATCCCGCTCTTGCAAACACATGTTATCGACTTATTCTTTGAGGACAGTTGCTTGTAAGTGATCTGGACTTTATGATGTTAAACCATTTATCCTTGATTATGATGCATTGTGATAGATGACGCGATGTGTTTACTACTTTGATGTAGGCAGGTGTTGTTGAATCGGTTTCATTGAGAGTGCTGGGTTTCGGACCTTGAGGATGTGAGGCATCGGTGGAACCTTGGACTCCGGTTAGTCGGGGAGTGTGCTATTTGGGTTGATTTATTTTCTATGATATTTCATTGATTTGATGATATGATGTTGACATGTTGACACGATTATTGATGATGTAGACTGATGATAACTAGAGCCAGACTCCATATGGAGTAAAAGGGGCCACCACGATTTCAGGAAGAGGTTGGCGAGGAGAGGGGGTGGGCGATAGCCGTGCCACCGCCTACAGCACTCCGCCATTAACCGAGCGTAGGTTAGCGATTACCTAGTTGAGAGGATCCACCTTGATGCCATCGCGAGGCGGTTGCGAAAACCCGCCGTGGCTCGAACTGTAGGTTAACGATTACCTAGTTCGAGAGGATCCATGATGCCATGAGGGCAGACTGCGAAAGTCGCTCACGATGATTCTAAGCGGCGAACAATAAGGTGGGGGCCTTATTCCTTAGAGCCCTTAGTCTCCCACAAGTTCACCCGACAGAGTGTTGACTCTAGGGGTTATAGATGTCTACCAATCAGTCCAGTTGGCAAGTGGCACCCTTGGAGCACATGGTACATCCTGAAGGGAACGTCCCACAAAAGAAACACAAGAAGCAAGTGGCACCCTTGGAGCACATGGTGCATCCTGAAGGTCACGTCGCGCAAGGGAAATGAAGAAGGCGAGTGGCACCCTTGGAGCACATGGTGCATCCTGAAGGGCACGTCGCATTGATGTGGATGAAGGAAACAAACCTAAATAGCCCTAAGACAATAACGCCTTAAGAAATCCTTAAACAACTCCACTAACCCAGTGTCGCCTAGTTCAGAATCTAAGTACTGAGTCTAAAGCTTTTAGGGTAAAATTTAGTCTAACCTTAAGAACAAACCCTGGAATAAAAATAACAATTTAAACACAAACCCACCTAAGTAATAGTTGAGTCTTCATAAAATTCTTGGGGTGACGATGAGGGTAAGATTTAAATTAAAACTAATGGGTTTAAAATTTTACAAAGAAGAAATTAATTCCTAACTTGTGGAAGAACAAAAAAAATATTAAATAAATAATAAATGAAAAGATTAATTAGCGCACTTACCTTTTTGGTTTTAAACAAAAAAAAGAAGAAGGGATTAATAAAAATAGGGAAACAAGTAATAAAGGAAACATAGGCAATTAATAAGTAATAAAAGTATTTAACGTGCGGGAGTATAAAAAAAGTTATGAATTTAAAAATAAAATGAAAAGATTAATTAGCGCATTTACCTTTTTGGTTTAAAAAAAAAAAAAGGAAGGGATTAATAAAAATAGGGAATTTAGGTAATAAATGAAACCTAAACAATTAATAAGTTAAAGAAAATAATTTTGGAAAAACCTGGGGGATGAGTGACACTTGTAAGACAGGGAATTTTTAGAGGGTTTTCTTTAAAACTTAAATTAAATATGATTTAGGGCAAGGGGGGTCGGAAAAGAGGATAAAAAAGAAAATGAGGGTTAGGGTTAGGGATCGTTATGCTGCCGAATTGAGACTGGACTGATTGCTTGTGAGGAGTTGGGAATTTCTCAGCTTGTATTAGAGTGGTAGCTCAGCCTTGGAGGCGAGCTGGGAAGCTAGGTATACCATATGGACTATGTGTGGCCCCTTTGCGGCTCGGGGGGCTAAGGGGGAAGCAGAGTACCCCTAGTGATTGGCTGGGAGGTACCGGTGAGGTCTCGACAGTCAGCGAGTAGGAGCGGGACGGAGCGCGCGGAAGACACTCAAGGGTGGGCGATAAGGCAAAGGTATGATTCGTATTTTAGTAGATTAGAATGCCTTACGACTTACCCTGGTTGATAAAATTACCTACCTCCGTTATTGGCGTGATTATGAAAACTTTTACGGCTGCTACTCACCTCTGTTAATAAAGTATTTACCGTTGTTCTTTTTATAAAAAAAAAAAATTAATTGTCCCTGTTGGGGAAATGGAGAAATTCGTTCTGGCCATTTCATCCTTTGCTTTTCCTTCGTACAATGGTTCTGAAATTTAACCCAATTATGAGATCTGTATGTGATATGAAATTTTAATGGGCAATCGTATTTGTTTACCGGCGCTCTGAAATTTAGCTCAAATAATGAAATCTGTATGTGATATGAAACTTTATTTGGCAAATCGTATTTGTTTACCGGCGCTCTGAAATTTAACCCAAATAATGAATCTGCATGTGTTATGAAATTTAAAATGGGCAAATCGTATTTGTTTGCAGGCGCTCTAAAATTTAACCCAATAATATACTCTGTCCACGATATGAATTTTAAATGGCAAGTCATGTTCCATCTCACTGGCAGTCTAAATTTAACCCAGATTTTTTTTTTATCTGTCTGAAATGGTATTTAAAGGACCCAACGTAATTACCTTCAGTGGCCTTCTGAATTTAAACCAGATTTGTGACCGGCCTGCACTGTGCAAATTCATGACCTCGTATTTGTCCCTGGTGCTCCGAATTCTTAACCCATATTTTAATATCAAGGGCATTTCGTTGTTGCTGTGAGTGTAATTGCATTTGTCGTGGGCGTTAACTATCACATTGGGCGTTTTTACTTTTTCGTGGGTATTAACGTTGTCTGTGGGTGAATTCCCGTGACTGTGGGCGTTTCATTCCATTTATGAATCGCTGTGTGTGTTTTATTCGTTTTATAATGACTGTGTGCGCCTCATCTGCCTGTGTAGTTCAGTATCTCCAGACAGCCACGTTCAGTCATCCTCGCCTTAAACAGAGTGTAGCAGTTCGCTAATATCTGGAGGTGGTGTATTTTATAAATCCATTAATTGTTGCGAAATCCCTTCCGTCTTGCTCCAGCTTTTGCGATAACGTTAAATGGAGCTACAGTTAGGGCATTTTTGTGGACACCTTGCTGAGTCGTATTTGTGTATTGAAGACCACCTATCAGTCGTAAGATTTCTGGTTCCTTTTATTTGCATGCAAGGTCATCCTAAATAATTGCCAGGTTGTCGTTACTATGGGTTATGCATTATTGTAAATTTAGTATCATCAATATTATACATATGACGTTATTTTTATATTGTCTTTTAAAATGTTGTCATTTTTAGATATTAGCATTTTTAATTATAATTATTTTTATATATGTGCCTTTTAAAAATATTGGTATTTTAAACATTTTCATATTAAATAGTGTTATTGTTATATATGGTCAGTTTTAACTATGATGTTAAATTGTTATGTTTAAATATGATGTTAATTAAAAATATGATGTTATTTTTATATTTTGACAATAGGGAAGGGTGTTGTCATTTGGGTGGAAAGGTTACTAAAATTATAATGTTATGAATAATGTAAATGGACACGGTAATCAGTATGTATGGAGRCTGTAAATTATAWTGTTAAGGTGATATGTAAARGTAGCGCTATGGTTCATATTGATTYTGAAATATGTAAGAGCATTGTTTGCAACATATTATAGAGTGTAGGGTTGCRTAGACAACTTACAGAAMGGAATRTCKTTGTTAGTATTGCATTATTATTGAAATTTATGATCATCKAATTKTGAGCTCCKCACGRTTAATTGAWWTKTTTTTATCATGTAAGGTCRTCAGAATTTATGGTTGTAGCATATAAGAGGTATTGAAATTGTAAATCATGGCYCRGATACGTGATATAATGTAAGGTGCTTAATAATTCATGGYGATGTTATGGTAATCTTTATTGTTATTAATAAACACATATGATGTAATAACCTTGATTAAGCACATAGATTATTCTGAGTTAGTAAATAAGGGATTGTTGTTCATGGAAGTTAAAGTTGTACTTGGTCGATAACCCTTCCGTGTGTTGACTGTTGTGACGGGTGGGATGTAGGCACCTCCACATAGCCTAGTGTGTAAGGGTGGGTGTGTGATATTTTTTCTGTGTAAGGAATCCAATGTCGTATCAAGAGTCTCGGGCCCTTTAAAGGCAGGGTTTCCACTCTTGCGACACACCTGACAGGGATTACTAGTTTCTACCTGAGCAGTCAGCCAGGAGCCTATCTGACATTCTCTCTCTCTGGAGCAGAGAACCAAGATTAAACGCCCTGCTTTCCTGTGCAGAAATAGTAAAATCTACTACTATGGATTCTTCCTTCTGTGTTCGTACTGTGCATAACCCAGTGTGTCGTTAAATGCTTGTGGTTACATGTTGTGTGCCTTATGCCTATGGACGTTTATTGCTTGTTGTTACTTTTGTACATCGTATGTTGTCTTGTTGTGTTTGTCTTGCTTGCGTCTTGTTAGTCGTTGGGTGGCGACGTAGAGTCAAGTGTGTCTGTTCCCTTCTACATTCGCGCACACACTTTTAAAACAAAAAAAAAATTGCACCTGTTACAGAGTAGTTGTCGTAACGAACGAGGACGTTACACATAGGGTTTTTACATTATGATTTCATTGCAAATTTATTGGTTAATGTTGTCAACATAATGGAATCGGTCATGTTTTAAAAGAGTCTGTTCAACTCTTTAAAGACCTGTGCCTATGTTTGATTTGAATATTTGGAATTTATGGATAGTGGTTGATATTTTCTAAACAGAGTTAAAGCAATATGACTGTGTGTTCATTGGAATTTTGTTTTAAATATAAAATGGAAGAAATGAGAGAAAACATAATTCTTTATATAGGATTTTTGAAAGGCATATTGATTTCAAGTATGATGACACTGTGTTAATTAAAGGTGTTGAAGATTTAAATGTGGATAGTGAACAAGTGTTAACAAACGATAATTTTCTTATTGGCGTTGGATCATTTGCATTAAATACATAATCTTTTTATGGATTACTTAATTGATTTTACGAACAATATTCACTCCTTTCCCTACCATTATTTTAATTTTCACAAATTGCAACCCTCTCGCCTTCCCATATTCATTATCCACTCCTTGTTCCTAAAATTTAACTACAGTTAAGGGAAACTCTGTATTATGATGGTTAAAGAGATCGCACAAGGATGAATTACATTGATAAATTCTTTTGGTTTATGATACAGTTAATTTTTCAATGTCTGTGAGGAGTAATCATGATCTTTTCCCCCTCATTTTAACATTTTCCCCTCAATAAAACCACTCACATATCCCAGAACCCTTATTCACCCCCTGCTCATTAACGAATATTAAACGAATGTATGGATTGGATTGCATGAGTCTGATATGTTGTTGAGCCAAATTTTATTTCATATTTAAAATATTTGTCATGTATGGTTGTTAAATAAACTATTGTCTAATCAATTATGCATACAGGAATGAGATTTTTAAGAAAAGGTAGCCATGGAATGAGTAACTGAGGAAGAGGTAATTGGAACAGGGGCCCTAGAAGGCCAATATTCTCTATACACTTTGATGCAAACTCGCAAGAGTTAGGCCATTTATTTCAAGATGGATTTTTTAACTGGATTGGGTAGGGAGTCATCCAACCTAGGCCTAAAAAGACTCGCTTCCAATCCCCACATATCCCTGGTATCCCAGTGCCTCCTCATGTCTCACTGTAGCCTAAAGTCTTCGGAAACGATGAATGGAAAGAGATTGTCCACCCGACAGTCTCCCAACATCGTGGCTGACCTAACTTGTCTTTACCTGCCCCCCTGCCTATCAATCAAAATTTCCAAGATGTCCCTATTCACTCACCAGTTCAGTCTTCCCATGCAAGTAAAAGGTTGAAAACCGAGGCCCACCATGCTACTAACAAAGGAAAATCTATTGTTGCCTCATCCTCATCCTCAAATGACTCTGATAAATCTATTTCCTCCTGCATGCATTTGAGAGATGATTGCTCTCATGTGATTAGTGAGATTAGGCCTAAAGGCTCCACACATCCTAAGGAAAATTTAGAGAGATCAAAAGGTGACAACAACAACAAGGGAAAGATTGCCTCCTAGAGTGGAAAATATGGATTTTAAGTTTTTATTTATTTATTGTTGAGAACAATTGACTTCTGAAATTTTGGACAACACACTATTTGTTTAGATATATGGGTATTATATTTTTGGAAATAATTTCAATTATCATTGATATAAATTGTCAAAAATGAATGTGATGATGGGAGGCACAAGGAGGGATGTTTTGTTTGGTTAACTAGTTGTGTTATGATTTTAAAAGATAAAAGGAGTCACAAGGGGTCCCACCTACTAGTTATTATTTATTTAAAAACCCTTATTATGATTTATTACATTTACCCCTTAACTAAAAGTTGGTTGAGTTTTGGTTAACTTAACTAAGGAATTATTTCAACTACTTCAACCAATTCTAAATTTAGTAAAGGCAAAAGGAAAAGGAGGGACAAGAGGAGAATAGAAGGAGAAGCATGCTAAGGTTTTCTCTTTGAGTTTTTTTTTGAGATAATTCAGTTTTCATTCATTCCTTAATTCATTAGAAGCCTAATTATTTTTTATGATAGGAGGGTCATATTGTAAACAACAATATTTAGGGTTGAATTACATCTTTCAGACGCTTGTTTTTCATAGGTGTTGATCTATCTTTGATAGTCTTTGTAGACTTGTATGTTTGTGAATTAGATTTCATGATTGACAACAGCTATTGCGCAGAGTTAAGTGGGAAACAATCTGTGGCAAGCTGATCCAGATTTTAAAGTTCAGTTTTTTACTTTCTGTCATAAGTCCTTTTGTATGTTTTATCGGGGACATCTAAGTTTGACTTTGGTCCAAAACTTCCTTAGAAAATTTTGTAAAGAGAACGATTCTTTTCATGAATTGGAATGAGATAAAGGATTTATTTATGTCTCATCTGTTTTGACTATTGACTTGGTGTCTTTATTTCTATCTCTATATTTATTTCAACATATGTTATGTTCATAAAACCACATAAATAATGAATTTTCCAGCAAGCTTTTATTTATAAAAACCCAGCCTAAGCACTTGTAAACAATACTTGTGAATTAGGATACCAATTTTGATGGCTATAAATCTAGGGTGATATTCTCGTCTATCTTGCTTTAGCCAAGAAAGATGTGAAAATGATTTAGTAAGATCATTTGATACCATTTACTCAACAGTATTTATGTATGTTGGTGTGCAAAGGATTCTATTCTTGAATTGCTCGGAGCCACAAAAGATCTCACATATATATGTACATATGTAATTTTTATTTTATTTTGTCATATACATTATTTATGTGATAATATCTCCCCATTATTTCATGAAATTATACTAAATCCATTTTATTCTCAAATTTATAATATATTAAAAGAAATACAAATTATTTTTCAAATATAAAAAATTGAAAAAAATTATAATTTGATCATGATAAATCTAAAATTAAAATAATTATAAAACAAAATAAAATAAGTGTGAGTGCAAGACATTTGTGGCAGAAAAAGTGGCAAGCCATGCAACAGGAGCGCACACTCACACGAATGCGTGCGCGTTCACACACGTTCCTAAAACTTTAAGTTTGAAAGTGGTCGAACCTCCATGAGGATTGCCACGTAGGTGTAGTGGCAAGAATGCATGCACATTCTTAAGAACGCATGCACATTCTTATGAAAACATGCATGTTCCTACTGATAAATGTTTTTAAGAGGTCGTGAGCATGATTTTTGGTCATTGTGCACAAACAACGCTTGTGTTTCTATTCTCATTAAGTGAATAGAGGAGCTAGAGAGGAGCTAAAGAGGAAGAATCTTGCCACCATGTCCAGGTATGTTTGATTTATCTTATTTTTAACCCAATTTAGTCATTTCCAATTTAGTCTTTTGCTTCCAAGAATCTAAATTAAAAAAAAAATTATAATTTTGTATTTTAATTAAAAAACCAACCTAAATTAGATTCCATGGATTTTAAATTGCAACATATATAATAAAATGGAACCCTGAGACAATGAAAATTGCTCAGAATAAAACCAAGAAGTTCAAAATCCCAACCCACCACAACCATCAAATGTAAACACTCAAATTGATGAGGGGTTGGAAAAGAGCCTAGCGGAGTCTCCTTGGACACTTCTTTAGACATCATTGTGAGTTCCATTGTAAGTTCCCAAGGGAAATTGACCTCTATTTCTGATTATAGGGAAAGAATGTATGAGTACTACAACACTGGTTTGGAAAAAAACCAAGTCAAAGACCTAGGAATTTCAAAACCACAAATATTGTCTATTTTTAGGGATCCTAGAACTAGACAAGAACTACCATTGAACAAGAAACACATATTCATTGACAAGTGCATCCATCCCCATATTAGTCAAAATTAGATGGATAGGTGGTATATAGTTTTTAATAAACCTCCTCGCAATAACAGGGATATGCCCTTATATTTTCTGAGAAAATCATGGGTTGAGTTTATTTTGGATAATCATGTCAACTACTTTGACATTGGAGAGTTCCATGGGGTGGGTCTAGGGTACGCACATGACCAAGAGAATGCTAGGTGTGACCCCTTGTTAGGTCCTTGTCCTCACAGTTGAAGGCATGACCCCCTACCCAACGTCCTCCTATTGCAGAGAGATTGCAACATGTAAATCTAGCCATTTCATCACTAACTCATAGCCTAGTACACCATAGTATCTTTGTTGCACTATATGGGAAGGAGGTGCCAACTAGTGACATTGATAGAGGGGTTGGAGGTTCAACATGCACGACACATTACAGTGAGGATATGGCACATGGGCATAACAGTCGTCCATGTGAACTTCACAGATGCTCAAGCTACGGGAAGACATGTTATGGGCCTATAGAGCCCATTGGACATCATAGTTTCATGGAGGAGGTTAGTATCGTAACCCTCTTTATGTTCTTCATCGTTATATATTTAATTTGTATTATGTGTATTTATATCGATATTTTATTGTATTATGTTTTACAGTTGTTATGTCCTAGCAGTATACTCTCTACGTCGATGGATGCATCACTTCCTAGCCCCACCATTGATGCGACAATAGAGGAAGCATGTTCATTGAGTGCACCTCAGACAGAGGTATGTGTCACATATGATAAATTCACCATAGTCATTTCTTTATTTTATGGAATCCTCAAATTTTTAATGTTCTCGTGTTTCTATAGGATTTGGAACTAGACGATGTCGGGGAATGTCCATCTACGATGGACAAGTCACCTGCATCACAAGTATCCTGTGTAGAGTTAAATGTCATATAATTCCAAAAGTTTTTGTGTTTATGTTTTTGAGTTTTACTAGTTGGTACTAATTGTTCAATTTTATTAATAAGTATGCACGTTGTGGATATTTTTTCTAGCTATAGTACTATTTCACTCCTTGAGCACTTGGGCATTGCTTCTAGGTTACCTTTCTCCAGGCCTAGATAGTTGCAATCACTTGTATAGCCTGTGGGGGTGCATCGTGACCCACCCTCATCATTTCCATCGGCCCCATTGACTGAGACTGCCACAATAGAGGTTGTCTTGGAGAAGGTTGTACAACCTAGTGCTCCATCTGCTAGTGAATCTCCATCGAAGCCTGAGATATTCATAGTGAGATAATGCATTAATGATAATTTTTTTATGTTTCATGAATTTCATTTTACACATATTTTTTTAATTGACTTGATCCTTGTAACTAATGCAGGGTGGCATCGCGAAGAGAATGGGGCTACGGAGGAGGGTAAAACCCTCATGATTGACAGCAGCATATGCAGTGAGTTGTCTTAGGTTAAATTACAAAGTATGATTTTGTATGTTTATTAATTCATTTAGGAAAAAAACTTAGAACAATGTTTATTCTTTTTGTAGTCTCCAGAGCATCGAAGCACGTCCAGGCCTAGAACCTCTTGAGGTTCTTCCTTGAGAAAGAGAACAAAGATTGATTTCCAAGATGCTACTGAGGGTGGCGAGGGTGAAAGTGGTCAATAATTGACCAACTATTTCCATTTTATATCTAGGCCACCATATGGATGTTTTTTTATGTTAGGGAACTTGTTGTTTCTGCACTTGTTGTTAGGGAATTTGTTGTTTCATGGAATGCTTTTTATGAATCTCATTGTTTCTTCATTTTATTTTGATGAATATATGAATTTCAAAGTGTTTTAATTCCAAAGTGTATGAATTTTATGTGTATTAATCCCTTGATTTTTTTCTAAAGTGATTATAAATATTTGCATTCCGCATTAAGGAATATATTGTGGTGGAAAATATTTCTAAGTGCTAAATCCATAAGAAACTAATGGTTCTCAAGTAGCATTGATTGATAATAAACCATGAGTCTCTACATCATCGATAGATCATTCATTCTAAATTATTTGCATGAATGTTTTGGATATCCATATTCTAACTAACAACCAACAATGTATGGACTACCTCTTGAATTATCTCCATCTAAATTCAATGACAATCCACACTCAAATAGTGGCCACTTGAAAATATTGTGACCTAAAAAATGACATATTACAATAATTTATTATAGAAATAATTTTTCTCATTTATCTTCTACATAATTGTAAATCACTTAACAATTTCAGCTCAATTTTATGTCAAATTAACCTCCATAACTAGTACTATAATTACTCAATTATGAAGATGACATAAGATAAAATTCAATTATGCAAGTACAAAACATTTGGACAACCCAAACACTTCATATATATTTAGAATATGAAGTACATGCACCTACCAATATCTTATAAGGGGTTGTTAGAAGTCAGGCTCTTCAAACCCTAGAGATGGAAACCATAAGATAACATTAGCCAATAGCTCACTCCATTAGAGATCATCAACAAGGTAGAATGCACAATGGTAAGTCCTTTTTGGAACCTACATTTGTATCCCACACTTGTACAAGATCAACTCCCTCTATCTTCTCGATAACAAGCACATTAGGTAGAACTAAGGTTTTAAAATGCCACAAAACCCTAACTTCTTCTCTTACCAGAGATACATGATAAAAGTATTATTTTCTCCTGTAGGTATAAGTCCTAATATTCCTAGTCTCCTTAGGACAAAACATTGACCCTAGTCTTCCCTTGACAATCCTTTGAGAAGTCTATTTGTTAGTTTCTTAGTTGATTCAATCCATAATTTGACCATTTTATCGACCACACACATTATTCCCCTCTTTATATGCATGGAATATATAAAATCATTTTATTTATGTGTAACCCTTCATAAATTCCAAAAATACTAATCAATGACTCATTAATGCACTCATGTTTGTTTATCTTGTGTAGTGGGTATATGTAAATTTTGTTAAAACCATTAATTATTAATAACATGTATTCAGTCTTCCATGATGTCCACTAAACTTATTGATTTTGATCAAGAGAATGAGAGAGTTCATTTTTATTTTGAGCATAAACAACCAACAAATGTAGCTCAATCAAGTCACAAAAGCGTGTGCACGCTCTTATAAATGCAACAAATATAGAATTTATTATTGACCAAACATCTTTATGAATAAAGATTTATTCAGGTATGTGGACAACTAAGGTCTAAGGGGTTAGGATTGAAAGTGTTTTCAAGGATAGTGGAATGGTTAGAACACCAATATGTGGGTGTTGTGGGTGCAAGGGTTGTACAAAAGGTATATGCATAGTGAACTCAAGTCTTGAGTGTAGAGGGGTTAAGGGTTGAGTATAATTTATGCATAGGATTAGATGGATCTAGGGAGGTCTATGCCATGGTCTATGTCAATATTTAGGTCATTGTCTAAATATAGCTCTAGATCTATTTAATGGTCTAGGTCATGGTCTATGTCAAGCTCTAGGTCATCGTCTAAATATATCTCTATATCTATGTCGTGGTCTAGTTCATGGTCTAGTTCTATGTCATGGTCATCATATAGGTCTAGGTCATACTCTAGGCCTTGCCATGTCTAGGTCTTGCTATGTCTAGGTTTAGGCCTAGGTCTTGACATGTATAGGTCAAGGCCATTTCTTTCTTTTCTATGTAGGGAGGGGGGATGCAGAGAGAGGAATAAAGAGAGCGTGAGAGGGGAAGAGGGGAAGAAAAAGAGAGTAAGGGACAGGGAGACAGATAGGGGGGGTAGAGAGTGAGAGTGTGAGAGGAAGGGAGGGGAGAAGAGGGAAGGGGGGTTATATATATGAAAAGAGATAAAGGTAGGGAGGGTGGGAGAGAGAGGGGGAGTAATATACAGGGAGTGAGAGAGAGGGGGTTAGATGCAAGAGCTAAAGAGAGAAGGGGGTAGAGATGGACTTTTTTAGAGTGAGACATGGTGGGAGAGGAAGATCAAGAGGGGGGTAGAGAGAGAGAGTGAGAGTGACAATAACAACAAGGGGAGAGAGAAAGATGTGGTAGATGTACGAGAGAAATATGGTAGAGATAGTGGRATGGAGGGACAAAGGGGAAGAGGAAGAGAGAGAGAGAGAGAGAGAGAGAGAGAGAGAGAGAGAGAGAGAGCGGAGACTTGAAGGGGGAGAGAGAGGGAGAGAGAGGGAAATATGTGTTATATGTAGGAGAGAAAGAGAGAAGAGATAGTGGGAGGAAGGGGGAGAGATAGAGGGATAATGTGTGAGTGTGAGAGGGGGGAAGAGAAATAAAGAGAGGAGGGTTGGACAAGGAGTGTTTGAGTTTGTGAGAGGGAGGGAGAGGGAGAAAAAGAGATGGGGTAGAGAGAGAGTGAGAGGAAGGGGGAACTACTACATTGGGCATAAATTATGATGAAATATTACGACGGTTTAAAATTTCGTCGTAATTTTTTTTCTTTTTTTGGACTAAAGTTACTTTTTTTTTCGGGGTCCAACTGTTCATCACACTAGCAACCAACATTCCATGTTGGTCATTATAGCGACGAAATTTCTTTGCTAGAGTGACCAACCACGAGTTAGTCGCTATAGAGACGAAGTTTAGTCATTATAACGACCAACTATGGCATGTGTGAGAATCAAACGGTCATTGACTTATTGTTTTGTCAATTTGACCGAATTCGTCGAATGACCGACGAAATCATTCCTATATATATCTCAGTTACGACAAATTTGTTGTAGTTGTGACAATCTTTTTCTACAGTTGCGACAATCATTCGATTGTTCTGATGCAATGGTGTTCTGGTTTTTTATGAAATCTTGATTTCAATTCTTTTTCAAGAAGAAAAACATTGAATTGATCAGACTCTACATAGCTGAGATTTTGAAGGTCAGTACTTAATTTTTTTTTGTGTGATTTAGTAATTTGGTGGTATTGAACTATTTTATGGTTTATTTTCACTCCTTAAATCAGATTTTATGGTTTATTTTAACTCCTTAGAAAGATTTTATGGTTTATCCACTTTTGATAGAGTAAAAAGATTACTGATTCA
>SNQJ01S0004516.1:40060-51397 GCA_010110895.2 Picea sitchensis
AATTATAACATTAAAAAAAACACGATATGAAACAACAAAACAAAAACCCCGCGCATACTCATTCCATCGATTACAATGAGTTGGAGCTGGAGGCCGAGAGATAGGGAAAACCCCACAACATCGAGCCCCACGCATTCTCATTCCAGAGAGGAAAGGGAAAACCCCACGAGAGAAACCCCCAAGCGTTCTCATTCCATAGAGGAAAGGGAAAACCCCACGAGAGTGACCCCCACGCTCATAGAGGAGTCATAGAGGAGGCCGAGAGATAGGGAAAACCCCATGACAGTGACGTCCAGAGACAAATAAGACCTGACAACTTCCCACAACGATAAAGGAGGCCCTATCTGTCCACTATTCCATAACAACTGCATCGTGGAGTGGATAAATTTGAGCTTTGAACATGCCTCCAAAAATGGTAGTTTATTTCTATCATTTTCATGCATTTTTAGCCTCTTAGAAGGGTTTTTAGAAGAGCCCTATATGACTTTACCTTCCTTTATGTCTCTTTCTTGAATTTTACCTTTCATTTTTCATATGTAATTGCACAATTAAAACTAGGTAATGATTGTTTGGTACCCTAACATTTCTCCCTTTAGTGATTTATGGGATTCCTCAATTTTTTCCTCCAAGCCATGACTGAACTAAATCTTGGTTCCATCGCTCGACCATACCTCTATCTCGATCCTTTAGTTTCTTGGATCTTGGAACTCTTGCATTGATGCTTATTAGGTACCCACATTTTCATTACGATTTTGAAATACTTGCAACATCAAAATATATCACAAATAGAACTACTAGCCACTGGAAAACATAAATATATCTCTAGGCTAGTGTTGGAACCATTTGAGTTCTTTCACTACTACATTGGGCAGAAATTACGACGAAATATTACGACGGTTTAAAATTTCGTCGTAAATTTTTTGCTTTTTTTGGACTAAACACTGTGAACGACCGAAGTCATAGGGAGTCCTACCTTGGCTTTGATCACAAACTCCCTTGGCATAAACAGAGAGAACCTGACCCGTAGTGACACCAATTTACAAATATGCTCTTTAGGACTGATATAAAACACTTCATAAAACTTGAATGAACCAACTGATGTTGCTAACAACTAAATTTGGGAATATTCAAATTGATATCCGGTGCAACCTTTGCAAGTTAACCATCCATCAAATTCACAACCATTGTAATTCGTGTGAGTGATAGAGAGGCATCGAGACCAAATTACAAAGGTCATCTCTCAAACCCTAAATTAAACACAAGGATAAACCCTAAATCAAGCCCTCCTTGAACTTGCACACTCCTCTCTCTCTCACAAGGTTCAAACCCTAAAGGACCTCCTTATAACTTTTGTGCACTTCTCTTCTAAACCCTAGAGACAAGGAGACAAGACTCTCTTCACCATTTCACTAAAATATTCCTTTCTGGAACAATTGACATAGTTGAGAGAGTTGTTGGAATATTGGTTGTTGTCATTGATGTCAACCCTAGTCATGGGTTTTGAACCACAAGATTGATAAAGGTATTTGGACATGAAGGACAATTCACATGCATATACAACACCCATGAATGGATAGTATACATCATGTTGTTTTTGGTGGTATGTGGCACGTCACATGGATCCTCATGGTTGAGGAGAAATTAATTTTTAAAGATGACAAAGTGAATTGAAGAAGGAAGTACATGTATGCCCTGAAGATAATTAAAGAAAAGAATTACAAAATAAGAAAGTGTTAGGTCGGCCCTAATGTTAAAATGAAGTCACATAAATTGTAGAAATAAACATCATTATACATTAATTTTGATACAAGTTGAATTTGAGAGGAAATAAGAAGTAAATAAGGCCGGATTTCAAGGGAGGATGAAGTCTTTTGGTGATGTGTTCTAAGGTATGTTATTTTCAGGTCATCTTACCATTTTTGCTATAATGTTTTTTCTAGAATGATTTAGATGGTGACATCGCTCTGGTATTGAGAAGGCATATCAAGGTACCTTTTGTAAAATTTCAGCTCTTGATTCGCTATAATTATGGAGATACACTATGTGGAAGATAGGGTTTGTGACCAATCCTGAAGCTAGTCAATAAACAAGTGTTCCGATCAATCCTGCTAGTGAATAAACAAGTGTTCTGTGTAAAATAGCCATAACTTATTCATACAGAATAAAAATGAAGTGGGACAAATTACTGAAAAGTATGGACTATAGTTTCTTTGTGTTTGAGTTTCAGAATTAGATGTTAAATATTGAGCACAAGGCATTCCAGACAAGTTCGGTCTCCTAGATAGACTACACTGAATAAAGTCTACCATTCTTTCTATAACTTCTTTTGGGAGGATTCATGACTGGAAATTAGAGGAGTTTCAGAGAATACATTGAGTAATATTATATAAAAGATTAGAGCACCTAACAATTGGGAAGAATTGCAGAAATTGAAGAAGTCTCATGAAGCATTATTAGGTTCTATGTGATGATTGGTTGATGGTGATGATTTAATGTAAAAGTTTTATTATCTCTCATATATTCTTGGGTGGAAGGAAGGGAAAGGGATGGAGAGTTCAACTGTCTCTTAATATTTTAGGATTGTATCTTTCTGGATTTTTATCCTTCCCTTTACATTTTGGAAGATGTAGCTACCTTTGAAGTCATTACTTCCCTTGAACAATAACTATTGATTATTTCTCATATATCATGGCATAGTGTATTGTGTATTGTTGTATCTCTTATACTATTGTTAATTTCATTGACATAGTTGAATGGTTTAAGTTGAAAAAATGTTTTAAACTTTACTTGATACTAATTCTACCTCTTAGTATCAACAATTGGTATCATAGTGGGTTACCTTCAATACAATTTAAATCCCATACTCAGGAAGGAAGATCCAGAAGAAATGAAGACAAAAATTTTAAATGGGGATTCACCCATTTGATGGAAGCAATTTTGAACATCGAGTAATAGAATGGAAACTTACTTGAAAGCTCTCTGGGCAGATGTTTGGTTCTCAACAGCCAGATTCAATGCTTTGAAGAAACCAAAGACTCACTTCGAAGGAACAAAGAACAACAAATTGGCAATAGATACCATCCCTGATGGATCGACAGATTTAGTGAAATCTGCTGTAGGATCATATGCATAATCAAAAGAGATTTGGGACAAGCTACAAGACCTTTATGTAGGGAAGACATAGAAGAAGAAGAAGAAGAAGAAGGACGAATTACAACATCTCAGATTTCAAATAAGAAAATAGAGGTCATTTTGTTTTAATTGTGAAGGAGTAGGTCATGTTGAATTCTATGTCCTCATCCAAGGATTGAAAGAAATGACACTGAAAAATAAAATTCCAATGAAGAAGAATAAAAATCATGAAGAACAATTATTCAACAAGAAGATGAATCTTAAAAAATTGAAGCACGCTGAGATTGAAAATAGCAAGCTCAAAGACACGCAAAGAAAACTAAGAAGTGAATTAAGTAGTTGTAGAAAGACAAGCCAGAATCTTGAAGAAACAATTAGAAGACTTGAGAAACTAAGAGAAGAAACCATTTCCTTGAAAACTCTAATTAATAAGAAAGAATAGGAGAAGTAAGGAATGTCCAAATGAAGAAGAAAGAAGAAGATTGTAAGAAACTTGAACAAGAAGTGGTCTCATTGAGGAAGAGCTTAAGAAACTCTAAAGTTCCAAAAGACTTAACACATCTTGGATGCATGGGTGAAATTTTCATACAAAGAATATGCAAATACCAACAAGCATGTTGAAGAAAGAGCTACACTAACAGTTGATGAGAAGTGGACCAGGATACCGTAAAGAAGGAATGATTACAAAAGAGATGAATATCCAAGAAGACCTCCTACCTTCAAAAAGAATCAAAGAAGCTCAATCAAAGATGAAGGAAACTACAAGAAGAATAGATCATGAACCTGCATGGACTACACTCACAAAGAAGCCCACTTACCCAAGGTATCAAAATTTCTAGTCATTGTTTTACTTGCAAAAATTTTTGACATAAGGCAATTAATTGCTAAATCAATGAAAGGAAACATTACAATGCTAAGAAGAAATATGAATGGTATAAATAGAAGATATGGAAATAATCATGGATTTGTCAACGTAGTTATAATTCATTTTCCCCATTGATAAAAAATATTGCATGCCAAGCAAATGTAATTATATTGGTCACGAAGCACGAGATTGCAGATACATGGATGAAGATGTCCCTATGCCAACCACAAGATGGAGAAGGAAAGAGATTCAAAAAAATGAAGATTGTTGAATAGCATTGACCACTGAAGAATGTAAGAAGAAGATGAATGGTACATGGGACAAAGGGATGTTCTTCACACATGACCGGGATCAAGACAAATTCATCGCCTTGAAGAGAAAGGGTGGCAATGTTTGAGATGACTCATCCGCCAAAATACGGAGAAGGTGTAGTAGATTGAAGAAAAATGTAAAAGAAAAAGAATGTTCTATTGTTTGAAGACTTGAATCATACCCACTGGGCAGTTAATAAATGTGTGATCAAGGATACACTCTACGCTTGATTCCGAAAATGTAAAATCGTAGAAAATAACTCAGAAGATTGGTTGCAACTCAACAAGAAGACCTAACAACATATACATCCTAGACATGAATAAGAGAGAGAATACGTACACACAAAAGGATTCTAAGGAAATAAAAGTCCCAAAGATCAAAAATAAGGATGAAGTATCATGAGTGTCAATATGTCCGTGGGGAGCGTTCCAAAGAAGAGAGAGTTACATTTTTTCCATTAAACTTGGGGGGAGAAGCCCTACCCTTTCTATTGATGTCAAAGGGGAGAGAAATTGGATCATGATCATTAGGGGTGCATGAGTGTTTCCATCAATGACAAAGGGGAGATTGTTGAAATTGCTGTTATTACTGATGTCAACTCAGTCATGGATTTTGGACTCCAGTAAAATTGATAAAGCAGATGGACATGAAGGACAATGCACATGCATAGGCCAACACCCATGAATGGATAGTATACATCATGTTGTTTCCGTGGTATGTGGCATGTCACGTGGATCCTCATGGTTGAGGAGAAATGAATTTTTAAAGATGATAAAGTGAATTGAAGAAGGACGTACATGGAGGCCTCCAAGATACCAAAGAAAATAATTACAAAATAAGAAAGGTCGGCCCTAATGTTAAAATGAAGTAACATAAATGGTATAACAAACATCATTATACATTCCTTGATACAAGTCAAATTTCAGAATATCAAGAAGTAAAGAAGGTCGGATTGCAAGGAGGATGAAGTCTTTGGTGATGTGTTCTATTGCATAAGTATTTTAAGCTCATCTTACCATTTTTGCTATAACTTTTATAGAAAGATTCATATGGTGAAATCGCCATGGTATTGAGAATACACATCAAGGTACTCCTCCGGTAAAAATTTCAGATTTTTATTCACATAATTATGGAGATACACTCCTCAAGGAAATAGGTTTCAGACCACCCCTCGCTACAATAACAAACAAGTTGTTCCGGGTAAAATAGTCACAACATATTCATAGAGAATATAAATTCCATTGGCGAGAGAAAATTTCATTAGAAAAGAGTACATGCTTCAGTTTCTTGTATGAGTTTTATGAATCTGATGTTAAATATTGAGCGTAAGTACTGGTACATGTTCTGGCCTCCTAATAGATTCTAATTGAATAAAGTCTACCATTCTTATATAACTTTTGGGGAGGATTCAAGGAGTGAAACTTGAGGAGTTTCAGTGAATACATTGAGTAATATTATATACAGGATTAGAGTACTCCAAGAATCAAGAATTGCATAAATTGAAGAAGTCTCAGAATCATTATCAGGTTCTATGATGATTGGTTGATGGTGATGATTTATCAAAGTTTTATTATCTCATATCTTAAGTGGAAGGAAGGGCAAGGATGGAGTTCAACTCTCTAATATTGGAGGATTGTATCTTCCTCTTGGAGGTTTATCCCTCCCTTTACATTTGGAAGTTGTAGCTACCTTTGGAAGTCATTATTTCCCTTGAACAATAACTATTGATTATTTTTCATATATTGTGCATGGTGTATTGTGGTGTATTGGTGTAACTCTTATACTATTATTCATTTCTCATTTGATATAGTTGAATGGTTTAAGTATAAGTTGAAAAATGTTTTAAATTGTACTTGATACTGATTCACCCCCCTCTCAGTATCAACAAGAGTGAGCCCTAGAACATGAGCACCCTACCATGTCATGTCCATTTTTTATAGATTAGGGTTTGTTGCACACAAGGTGATAGGGTTGGCCGTGAGTGCTAGGGTAGCCTACGGTTTCAACATATGGAAACAGTCAATGGAATAGAACTAGATAGATATTGAAACAAATTATCTCCAATAGATAGATATTGAAATAGTCAATGTCACTTACACTTGGAACAATTGTCATAGGAGAGAACCTCAAATCTGTAAGAAGCCATGGAATTCTTATCAAACTAGACATGTCAAAGGCATATGAAATAGAAGGTGAACCCATGGTTGAAATCGATGTGAAGAGGATCTCCCCCTTACTTCATATGAGATAGAAGGTGAACGCGTGGTTGAAATGAAGGATAAATGAGCAAAATCTAGAAAAGGATAGAAAGTGAGCTAAATGAGGGATAAATGAGAAAGGAATTAAAAAAAAATAGACATTAGGTCTAGGCTCTAACATGTTCAATCATCTTCCTTTTAGTTCTAGGGAATATTCTCTAAGAAAATGTATCCATGATGTTCAAGATGAATGACCTTTCCAAAATACCAAAGATGAATGACCACAAATCATACGAATACCAAAGTACAAAGGTCATCTCTCAAACCCTAAAGGAAACACAAGGATAAACCCTAGCCCTCCCTAGTGCACACTTATTTTATCCTACTAGAAAAACCTAGGTCAAACCCCAAAAGGCCTTCTCCTAAGATCTGCACACTACTCTCTCTTTTGTGCACTTCTTCTCTTACCTAGCCATGGAATAGAGAAGAGGTGCAAGTGTACCGTGTGCTAGAGTGAGCCTTAGGCTCCTCTTTATATATTGATCAAGAGGTTCCCTTTTGAGCCTACATTAAAATATAACTTAATTTTTCCTAGAGCGGACCTATAAAATTATATTAGTTATTTAATACATATTTTTTTATTTATACATATTTGGAAGACTCTAAATAGAAGGGGGTGGGGAGACAACTTTATAATATCATCTGATCATTGGGTATTTAGAAGAAACAAAACATCTAAATCTATGAAAGACAACTGAAAGGTTCTTCATATGCTACAACTGATCTCAGAGCAATTGGAAACTACAAGTCATCTGATCATCAAAATACAACTGAAGGTTCTTCACATACTACAACTGAAACTTGAGTATTTGGAAACTACAAGTCATTTGATCGTCAGAAGGCAATTGAAGAGTTATTCACATACAACCATCCCTTAATAATTTCTCCACCAAACTTGTAGCATACTTGGTTTTTGACACAACACACAACCATTGGTTTGTCAAAATTCTATACCTACACAATAATGAAGGAGTCCTAAACCAGTCTTGTCAAAAGTTGAACAAAAATCAGATTTTACCTTCTGAATTCTGTTGACCTTACTACCTATGATGATTATGTCATCCACATAAACAAATACAACCACCAAATCATCATTGTCTTTCTAACATAAAGATTGAATTAGAAGGGCTTCTTTTGACTCCAAATCTTGAGCCTATTTCAAACAGTTAAAACTTATATCATCTTACACATGGCATGCTCCATACCTTCTACTTAAAAACCCTAGGGATGATACATAAGGAAGTAAAAGAAAAAAAAACTTACAATAAGGAAGTAGCTAAGTTTAAATGGGATTTAGAGAGGGGAAGAGTTCAAATTTAAAAAAAAAATCACAAGCACATAAAGTTGGGAGAAGAGGGAAAAGAGGAAGTGAAATCTGAGGGAAGGATGTAATAAAGGTAAATGTTCGAGAGGGGAATTTAGAGGGAAAACAATAATCAAGTAAATATATGCTTGATATATTGAATAACAGTGACACACAGACATAAACCTTGATAGCCATATATAGCCATATCTATACCTCGGGATATCCTATCCTGAGGTCATATCATTCAAATTTTTGAGTACATTTGACTCCATAGCCCTTACATACACCTGTCTTCCTATAGTGTGTTTTTCCTGAGCATCCATGCCACTCCCACAAACTACCAATCCCACCTATAATCGAGTATTTTTGGGCTCCACCCAGAGAGTTGGTTGTGCACATCTCTCATTGGATATCGATCATTAAATATATACTGTCTTGACATATCTATTGCACGAATACATGTCACTACAGAAGTAGTAGGGAACCCTCCCTTGGTCTATTGCACGAATACATAGAGATAAATAGAGAGAACTTGATCCATTGTGACTCCTTAGGGGGGATCCTGTTTTGTTCTTTAGCGATCTGCTAGCTAGGCTACCTTGCCATATCCAACCTGCTAGTTTGTGCGTTAACCTCCCCCCCTCCCGTTGTTCTTTCCATCAGTTCATTGATTGATCAAATCATCAACATTAAAGAAGAGGCCATGTAGAGTTTTCCTTTTGTCAGAAAATTGTAAAATCTGATGTTATTGAATGATTTTTAATTGTTAGGTCACACGATTTTCTGCTTTGCATCTAAGAAAATCATTTTGTTTCCCTCTCTTTGATAGGACACACAAATATCACATTGTTGTTGAGTTAAAATGGAAAGAACAAATGGAAAGAAATTTATTAATTAATGAGGAAGACAAAAAGTCAGAAAAGGAAAAAAAATCTCAGAAAAGGGTGAGCGGAGTCAATATAATTAATGTCTTTATAATAGTGATATAGTTAACAGTGAGTTAGTTATAGCTATCATGAGAAATATCCTTACATTTCCCTTATCTTTTCAATTTTTATCTTTAGATATACTATAATATGAATATCGTTGGCCTAACGTTTCCTTCTCCCTTGATGGAGTGTAGGTACAACCAAATATGTATCTATCAAACCTATCATCCAACTCGAGCGATGAAATTTCGAGAGGGACAAGGGAAAACATATCCAACACATGTAACAAGCTGAAATCAACTAGAGGTGAAAAGGTCAGAAGAAAGTTTGGTAGGCGCATGAAATTATTTCTTGTTGAAGGAGGGTCATGCTCTTATGACGATGAGAGCATAGGTGACATCGAGATTCCCTTGAGGTACAAAACCTATTGAAATAGTGGGTACCCAAGGAACTACCAAAGTTGGACACAAACTTCTGTGTTAATGAGATTATGTATCACATTGCTTCGTCATCCATCCATCTTCTTGSTTTATTCTCCATGGACARCATAAAGATAAAATATGACAGATTGGTTGAACACTTATGGAGTATGGTTGAGGCTGGTCCAATATATGCCTAGTATGCGGAGATACGCACTTGCTACAAATTATATACAGATGAAAGACAATAATAAAAATAAAGGAGCGACTATGTATATTGATGGAAGGCCAAAGGCATCGGGGAATATTGCAGGTCTTATAAACAATACAAGGCCTGGGACGACAAGAAAGGAACCCAATTGCATTTTTGAGGAGTGTGAAGGTAATAGGATATTTGTATGTGCGGTGAAAACAATAATGATAGGCAAAGAGTTGCTAGTCAATTACAATCTGAATTGAGTCGACCCAGGAATGTATTCTTTTGCTATGGTACAAAACCCATTATACCCAAACTTAAAAATGGATTACTTAATTTGTGAATGTTTCATTTGTTATGAAATTTTAATTTATTTCTGAATGTTCCATTTACTATTTTTTGCTTGATGTTTCATTTCCAAATATTTGATAATTTGTATGTGTGAATGTTTCATTTGATAATATTTGCCAATATTCCATTATTTCATGTATATATATATATTTTCAATATTTCTTGCACATACTAACATTCTTCTTGAAATTATGCCAGAGTGGTAATTGAGGCAAAGGACCTGAGCGGGGAAAAGGCATTGATCGGGGCAAAGGCCTCGTTCCTAGCACCACATCGACCGAAAATGATGAATATATAAGCGATGAAGAGATATTTGATTCTAGAGACCTCTTGCAGACAATAGAATTGTCCCTAAGAAAGGCCAATAGGGAATTCCAGGATTTGGTCATTACTGGGCCAAAAACAGATGAGGATTTCCTAAGGATAGCTAAATTACGCGTTAATATAGGAAATTATGGGGTAAGTCATGTCATCTAACAATATCAATTTTTGTTTTTAAATTTTGTAATTTGATATATGCAATTACCACATATTTCTCATTGTAGAATTTTGTGAGATCGATGAGAGGGGAAGGGGAAGGTCATGGTAGCAGCAACAAGAATGCAACAATGAACCTGCATGGCCATGTAGCCACAAGGCTATTTTCCACCCCAAGTGTGCTTCCTGAGACCGATTCTATACCTTGTAGGGGTGATGCCACTCCCCCACATCACACGCCAGATCGTGCATGTGGTGTACATGATCATGGAACTGATCATTGTTTTGTTGATTGTTACCCTAGTGCTACATGTATCCAAAGAACAGGAACAACCGTGGTATCATTTTTGGTCGACTAGGACATGGTTCCTGTTAAGCCCTAATATTGGCTCATTACCCCTTAATTGAGGCATATTAGATTAGTAATGTTATTTATTACCCCTTAATTGGGGAATATTAGATTAGTAATGTTATTTTATTTATGTCAACTTTAGGCCATTAGTTGTAATTATACCCCCTAGTCTCATATATATACCAAGGAGACATTTTCATTTTGAATCATCTTGTACTTGAACATTTAAGTGGGGTAAAAGGAGGTTGCCCCCTCGAAGAGGATTATTATTTCAAATTATCTCTTTTTCAAGGCATTGATTACTTTTCCTTAGGTTTTTCTATGCTATATTGATGTTTGGTTCTTAACATATGGTATCAGAGCTCAAGGTCTTGGGGTTTCGCTGCTACATCTGAGACATTGTGGCAGTTTCTCTATAACTTTGCTTCTAAAACGTTTCAGAAGGAACGGCTTGGAGTATATTTAGTAGATGGACCAAGGTACGTTGGGTTCAAAATTAAGCTTCTGATGCCTTATACTTTCGTCGATACAGCCTATACAAGATAGGGTTATGGAATCATCCTGAAATGAATCATTGCGTAATTTTCACTATAAAACAATTTATGTAACGTTTCAGACCCTGAACTCCGGAGGCCATTTACAAAAATTTGTAATGTATCTCTGGTAAAAATTTCAGCTTCGGGGTTATCTTAAATTTGTAGATACACCCTGTGTAAGATAGGGTATCTGACTAGTCCTAT
>SNQJ01S0004516.1:53602-117528 GCA_010110895.2 Picea sitchensis
AGGAGGGGTAGAGACAGAGAGGGAGGAGGAGGGGGGGAGATCAAGACAAAGATGAGGGGTAGAGATAGAGAGGGAGAAGGAGGGGAGGGAGAAAGAGAGGGGGTTTAGAGAGAGGGATAGTGAGAGAAAGGTAAGTAGGAGGGAGACATAGAAGGGGGGTAGAGAGAGAATGAGAGGCAGGGGGGGATACAAAAAGGGAGAATATAGAGATAAAGAGGGGCAAAGAGATTGAGACTGAGACTAACAATGAGGAGAGAGAGAAAGGGTGGAAGAGAGGTGGAATACAAAGGGGAGTGAGGGACACACACACACACACACACAGGGTGGGGATAGAGAGGGTGTGGGTGTGAGAGTTTGAGGCATGTCAAGGTAAGGTCAAGCTCTAGGTATTTCCATGCCTTTTGATGTCTAAGTATTTCCATGTATAGGAGTGTGAGGGAGAGAGAGGGATACAAACATGGGGGGTAGAGAGGGAGAGTGAGAGTGAGATAGAGAGGGGGCAGGGGTAGATGTAGGAGAGGGAGGACAAAGATAGAGAAATAAAATATTTCTAAAAGCATGTGCACGCTCCTAGAGCGTGTATGTACTCCTAGAAAGCATGCACGCTCATCGAACATGTGCCTGCTCTTAGAGCGCATGCACTCTCTTTTGAATTCAAATTTTTTTGGAGGTATCGAAAAGGTGTATGCTGACTTGGTTGGCTCAAATTCAAATTCGGGATGACAAACCTAGTCGTTCAGTTTGCAAAAAACTACCATTTTTGTGAATACCCCTCCATATATCTGTCTTTGACGTTATTTTTCTATAGGCCAAACAATTCAGTTGTTAACGAAAATATAGACATAGATTGAGTCGACTATGCAAATTTCAAATATATAATTTAAAAAAAAAAACATTGTTTACTATTTTTAATCATTTTTTTCTTCACCTATATCAAAATGTTAGAATACATTACTCTCTTATTTTTGTTATAACTTTTTCTCAACTTAACCATTTCTCAAATGATTTATATGCGGCACTAGAGGAGACCGATACCAATGATTTAAAAAAAATGTTTTGATCATGTTAAGACCCTCTTAGCCTGCATGAACAAAAGATGTTGTAATTTCAGGAATATGTTGACTTTGATAATTTAAAAAAATATAAAAAAAATCCAAAAAATACACAGAACAATAAAAATGGGTTCTCTACAAGTATACAATTTTTGGAATGAAATTCCATCGTTAATATACTCAACACTTGCACGAACAAAAACATATACCTAATATTTTGTTGGAAAAATAAGATACGACTGTTAGAAAAAATCAAATTTGACTTAGTT
This sequence comes from Picea sitchensis, assembly GCA_010110895.2. NCBI lineage: Eukaryota > Viridiplantae > Streptophyta > Pinopsida > Pinales > Pinaceae > Picea > Picea sitchensis. Next base: position 54,924 of record SNQJ01S0004516.1, read on the forward strand.
ATTCACAATGTCTATGAATAAAAGTTGTATATTTGGAAAGCTAATTCAATTTCCTATGTTTCATCTTCTTACACCGTGTATTCAAATTCATTGTAAAAGTACCTTGAATAATCCCTCCAAGTTAACATATTGTTGTTTTTCCAAGTTTGCATTGCCACTAACACATCATGAGAGACCATCAATAGATCACACTCACCGATAAATACAAATACAATATTTTTATTAAGTTAACCCATCAAAATAAATCCAAAATAACCGATGAGTATGATGATGCAATGGTGGGCTCACAAAGTCATAAAATATCTCTATCTTCTCATAATGAGAAATTATACAATATGCTTATGCTGTGATTGGAAGGGATTAACATAATCGTGGAAAGTGCATTAAACTATTATAGTCTAGTGGTTGGCGATGTGTGAAATGGGTGATCATTGCCACCTTTTAATATACTCACTCTTATTTCACATCCTTATTTTAATCATCACATCTATTCCATCGTTACCCTTGATGTGCCACCCTCTCTCCATCAAATTTTGGGTCATTCATGTCCAGAAAAAAGCGTACAAAGCTAAATATTTTGGGGTTTGATTCCAAATTCTTTATAAAATATCCCCTATGGCATTATTTTCTTTGTTTTCAAAATAAAATGTGAAAATCCCCAATATATTGAATCTTGAAACTCACAGCCATGGTGAGGGACTGAGAAACGGAAAGAGATATGAAGATTAAATTCCCATTTTATCTGCATTGGAATTTTGTTGTTTTCTTTGTGAGCGTTATAGATACAATAACTCTAGGGTTTGGGCTTACCGAAAATTGGACAGATCTCCAAGAATGACAAATTTGGGCTTGGTTTTTTCGAGCCAAATGGCACAGATAAATTGTAAATTGACATTTGGTATGTCAAAATCCCTCTGAAAACCTACGTCTGGGTCAGTGCTTATGTGACCTTGAAATTCACGGAAGACAGTCGATTGGCGATGGTAGATGCGAACAATGCCTACTGATCCAAAAAGGATCCAGAGAAGGCTAAGAATAACTCATAACACGTAGAGGCAACTCATGACACTCAGAATGGCTTCAACAGACAACAAAATGGAAGAATTCAAAGTTCCCAAAACTCCGTTAAAATGGAATGATCGCAAAAAGCGCGTTACAATCTTTTTAACGACGCAAACGGCTTGTAAAATGGATTTATGGATCAAAAGATATAATCGGTCAAAGTTCAGGTCAAACTTGGTCAAAAGTCAAAAGGTCAAGGTGACACGTGGCACGTCCGTACAACTGAGTTGGCATGGGATGATGTCGCAAGGTAGACACGTGGACGAATTGAGTTATGACAAGTGTCAGCTTCATGGGAAAATAATATGGTGCAACGTGGCCTAGTCATGGGTTGCCACGTGGCACCCCTCTAGTGGTTGGAAGGTGTAAAATTTATATGAATCCATGGGAGTCGAACCCTTGACCTCTCCTTAGACAAAAGGCCCCACAACTCCACGCTAGCCAACACACCATAACATGTTTCTTGTTTGTAATGTGGTGAAAGTTATATTTTAGTTTAATAAATGTTTCGAATGGGGGGAGAAAAGGGCTAGGCCTTCGGCCCAACCCTTGGTTCCATACTACACCACACAACCACCCTCCATAAAACATTTCTCCATTCCAATTTTCCACCAAAAATAAAAACGATTTCTCCATTCTAGCAACCACCGCTATGTTTAGAGCGTGCACCAGAATTTCTGCCAAACTCTCCACCAGAAATAGCATGTCTTCCAATTAAATGGCCTCCTACCAAGTTTAGCCACTCGTCAACTGTTGTAATGAAATACCAAAAGAAACGGAGGTCCATGGGATTTGACCCCGAAACCTCCCCAACAACCTATGACTTAAAATAACCACCTCCTACCAATGCGCCAAGTTCCCCATCAATGCCTAACCACCCAAAAAATGTTATATAACGAGGCCTTCACCAGAGTTCATAACACAGAGCACAAGAGAGGAGAACTGAGCACGCCTGTACGAAATTTGTACAAACTGGGGCACACGTTTCGATATTTCTCAGTCATTTATTGCAGAGGCAATGGCATAGAAACCGAGGCAGGGGTGTCTTGGGGGCCTGAAAGTGTCAGAATCAGATAGAGGCGTGGAGACAATCATTTTTAGGTTAAAATATATCATGGAAACAGTGGTGATGTCAGTTTTATGATCTGAGCAAATATTATGTATATTAACTATAGAATGAGGTATACATATGTATTTTTCACAATTCTTTTGTGGAGTTAATAAAAAGACCTACCTATTTGAGAGAACGACCCGGAGACGTAGTCCACCAGGGACGAACTCCATTATCAAGTTATTTATGTTCATATTGCATGATTATGTCTCTTTCCTTTTGAGCTTTTCCTTCTTTATGGTGTACTTTAGTTTATGCTCATTTAACATGATTCTTTAATAAGTCACCCATCGAAAAGATATCGGATCATGTTGGTTTCAGAGTAGTCATCTTTGACGTGAATTGTTGAGTATGAATGCTTACTAGGGCCAAGCATAAGAAGGGTGAAGGAACTCTTAATAATTTCAATCCTGAAGTTGGTCATGCATCCCGAAGGAAGTAGATGGAAGAAGAGGATAAGCGTGATGAACAGGAGAAAAACATTCACATGGTATTTTATCGCATGTCAGAAATGGTCGAACGAATGTATGGAGATTACGAGAAGAGGATGAATAAGAAAGGGAAGAAAAAAGAATCACATGCCGATGATGATTCTTCGGTAAACCAAGGGGTTGGAGGAGATCCTCCTGAGCCTCCATCTTTGCCTTCAATTTCTAGTTATTCTTCCTCTGAGCATTCTCATCACTCTCAACATTCTAACCATAAATCCTCTTTTAAGAAACCATTATTAAATCTTGATGTAAAGTTTGTTTTACCTATGTTTAATGGAGATATTAATCCTGAAAAACTAGATAATTGGATCTGACAGGTTGAACTATATTTTCCTATTCAACATACTGACAAAGGGGAAGTTAAAGTGCAATTGGTTTCTCTTCGGTTGGAAGGCACCACTCTCGTATGGTGGGATATCAAGCTACATGACATAAGTAAGTGTGGTAATATTCTTTCCTCATGGTAAGAATTTAAAATAGAGATAAGGAAGCAGTTCTATCCATTAGGGTATTTACATAAAACAATGATGGAATGACAAACTTTGAGGCAGAGTAAAGGTCAGACTGTACAAAGTTTCACAGAAGAGTTTAGGAAGAAATATATCGCATTGAACATTCCTTTGGATTCTTATGAAACTTTAATGAAGTATATTGGCACACTTCACAGTTATATTTGTCATACTTTTCTCTTGTTTAACCCCACTAGTCAAAACAAAGTTTGTGTGCAAGCCACTCACCTTGAGAACAGGGGGAAACATGTTCAAGAAGATCCCACAAAGAAACCTTCCAATTTCCCACACAAGACTTTCAAGAATTTTAAAAGGAAGGACAAGAAGAACACTACAATAACGAAAGGAGGAAAACCATATTGCACTCATTGGAAGAAGAACGGCCACAATGAAGAACATAGTTGGAAACTACATCCAGAAAAGAAATCGAAACAGTTCAGTGGAAAGGGGAAGACAAAGACCGTTGCTACATTGCAACAAGATCTTGGTTCCAATTCATGAGATGAAGGAAATATCACGACGATTGGAGTACAAGCTAAATATTCTCTTCATGCTAGTTCAAGTTCCAATGATGAATGAAAGAGGAATGAGTTATTTCATATACGAGTTGTATCTAAACATACTAAGATAGATACATTATTTGATTCAGGTTCCCAAGTAAACTTAATATCTGAAGCACTTGTCAAGATGGGTCTTGTAATGAAACCACATCCAAAGCCTTACCCTCTTGGTTGGGTATGTGACAAAGAAAAACTTAATGTCACCAAACAATGTAGGATCAGATTTTCTATTGCTTCCAAGTTGATTGATGAAGTGGATTTGGATGTTGTACCGCTTGATATATGTGGCATAGTGTTGGGAAGTCCTTATCTTTGTGATAGAAAACAAGTCTTCTTTCATCATGAGAACAAGTACCACCTTACTAAGGGGGCAGTGGAATATATTGTTAGAGCTCACAACATGAGGGTAAATACAACACTTGTTAGTGCAGGGCAAATGAAAATAATCATAACCACTAATAAAAGATATGTACTCATGGTCGTCAAAGAGAGAGATATCGAGACATCTGATGCTTTCCAAGGATGTGGTCCATCTCATAAAGAGGAATTAATTGATATTGTTTCTAAGTATGATGATATTTTTTAGGAACCATATGGATTACCTCCTAAGAGGGAAATCCAATATGAGATACATCTTCAATAGGATTCTCCTCTTCCTAATGTGGGCATGTACAGGATGTCAGTTGTGGAGATGACAGAGATCAAGAAGAAGGTACAAGTATTATTGGATAAAGGGGTCATTAGAACAAGTTCATCTCCTTATGGTTTTCCAATCGTGATGGTCCCAAAGAAAGATGGAACATGGTGAATGTGTGTTGATTACCAGGATTTGAATAAAATCACGGTGAAAAATCGATACCCTCTTCCTCGTATAGATGATTTAATTGATCAGTTGAAGAATTTTGTTTATTTCACTAAGTTGGATTTGCATAGTGGATATCATCAAATCGGGGTTACAGAATAGGATACATGGAAGGTTGCCTTTAAATCCAAACAAGGATTGTTTGAGTGGTTAGTTATGCTATTTGTGCTTTGTAATGCTCTSACAATMTTCATGTGTGTGATGAATGATGTATTCAGGCCTTTCCTGGATGACTTTGTGATTGTATATTTAGACAACATTCTTGTTTTCAATGGGACTTGGGATGAACATGTATACTTAGGTCATATCGTGGGAGGAGGACAATTGACTATTGATCCTTCCAAAATTGAAGTAATTATAAATTGGTCTGAGCCAAAAAGTGTAACCGAGATTCGAGGCTTCTTGGGTGCAGTCCAATATTGGAGGAGATTCATTCCCAACTTATCCTTTATAGAAGCTCCTTTGAATTCCTTAATAGTATGAATAACACTTTTCATTGGGAAGGAAAGAAACAAAAATATTTCAACATTTTGAAGGAGAAGATCAATACCACACCAGTATTAGCACTGTCGAATATTCAACAACCATTCGATATCAAGATAGATGCCAACAGATACTCCATGGGTGTAGTATTGATGCAATATCGTAATCCTATATGTTACCACTCTGAGACTTTTAACCAAGTTGTTGTTAACTATCCTACATATGCTAAAGAGTTGAACGCATTAGTTCAAAGCGTAAAGAAATGGAAGCACTACTTGTTAGGGAAGGAAACAATTATACATACAGATCACCAACCCTTATAGTATCTTCAAGAATAGACCAAGCTAAAACAATCTCAACACTACAGATGGATGGGTTTTTTACAACAATTTCATTTGGTAATCAAGTACAAGAAGGGTACAAGTAACAAGGTAGTCAATATGCTTTCTTGACCTCCTATTGTTGCTTCTATTATTTTGAAGAAAACTTATTTATCTCATGATAGCTATGTAGAACAATATGCCATCGATGAAGATTTTAAAGAAGTATATGAGAAGCTAACCCATGGTGCACAGGTAGAGAACTATTGTCTTCAAGGAAAGCTACTCTATCATCTTGGGAAGCTATGTATTCCTACAAGTGAAATAGTCCATGTAATACGAGAAGCTCTCACTTCTCTTGTGTTTGGGCATTTTTTGAGTAGGAAAAACTATGGCTCATTTGCAGAGATTTTGTTATTGGCCTCAAATGAAATCAATTGTAACTAAATATGTAAACGGGTGTGTTATGTGTTCTACCTGTAATCCCGCTAATAGAAAATTGGGGCTATACTCACCACTTCATGTTCCATCCCATCCATGGGAAAGTGTTTCCATGGATTTTGTAGGGGGTTTACCAATGACCAAAGGGGGTCATGATTATTTATATGTCGTAGTGGATAGGTTCAGCAAGATGTGTATATTGATGCCATGTAAAAATAAAATCATTGTTGAGCAGACTGCTAATCTCTTTTTTCAGCATGTTTGGGTTCACTTTGGATTACCGACGTCCATTGTCTCGGATTGAGATACTTGATGCCTGGGGATTTTCATACTAGATTGTGGAGAATGATGGATGCCAAATTGAAGAGGAGCACTGGTTTTCATCCACAGACCGACGTACAGACAGACGTGGTCAACAAAACAGTGCTACTTTTTCTTTGAGGCTACTACAACAAGCATCCTAAGCTATGGGATGAACATATAACTTATGTACAACATGCTTATAATCGAGATTTACATTCATCCACTTAGAGTTCACCTTTTGAGACATGTTTTGGGTACCTACCAAAGGTTCCTTTAGATTTGATGTCTGGGAGATATGCTGATGCGAATGCAGAAAGAACAGAGGACAGAGACCGCAAGTTCATCCAGAGGATACAATAGATACACTAGGTAGTTAGGGAACAGTTGGAGAAGAGTCAAGAAAAGTATAAATCTCGTCATGACAAGAACATCGTTAATCATCAGTTCCAGGTTGGAGACCGGGTATGGCTCCACATCAGTAGGGAACGACTGAAGGGTGAAGGCGAGAAACTCAAGCCCATATGATATGGACCCTTCACTATTTTGGAGAAAAGTGACACCAATGATTTTCATTTAGATCATCCACCATATATGAAGATTTATTTGGTTGTGAACATAGAGAAATTGAAACTTTTTTAGCGTCCCATGATCATGGATCTAGATGAGGAAGCTTCAATACCTTTAGTTGATGATTTTACACCTGAGTACTTGGATGAGTTACAGGAATATATCATCCTGGATAGAAGGATGAGGACTTCACGTAGGGGTGATGTTGATTATCTTCGAGTAGGATTAAAGGGCACACATCCAAACAAGGCAAAGTGGATCGAGAAGGACAAGGTGAGGGGACTCTTCCTTGACTTACTAGTTGATTAATGAAATCTTTTGGTGGTATAAAAATCTCTCAGTGGGAAGGAGTGATCCAAAAAGGATCCATAGAAGGCTAAGAATAATTCAAAATGCACAGAGGCAACTCAGGACGCTCAAAATGGCTTTAGCAGACAACAAAAGGGAAAAATTTCAAAGTTCCCAAAACTCATTTAAAATGGCATGATCGCAAAGAGCACATTGCAATATTTCTAACGATGCAAACGACTCGTCAAACAAAGTTACAGATAAAAATATATATGCGGTCAAAGTTCAGGTCAAAGTTGGTCAAATGTCAAAAAGTCAAGGTGACACATGGCACCACTGCAAGGGTGACATGTGGCACATCCTTACAATTGAGTTGGCATGGGATGACATGGCAAGGTAGAATCATGGACGAATTAAGTGATGACAAGTGTCAGTTTCATGGGCAAATAATATGGTGCCACATGGCCCAGTCATGGGCTGCCACATGGCACCCCTCCAGTGGCTGGCAGGTGTAAAATTTATATGACTCCATAGGAGTCTAACCCTTGACCACTCCTCATCCCAAAGGCCCCACAACTCCATGCTAGCCAACATACCATAATATGTTTCTTGTTTGTAATGTGGTGAAAGTTATATTTAGGTTTAATAAATGTTATGAATGGTGGGAGAAAAGGGCTAGGCCTTCAGCCCAGCCCTTGGTTCCATAATACACCATGCGACCACCCTCCATACAAAATTTTGCCATTCCAACTGTCCGCCAAAAATAACAATGGTTTCGGCATTCTAGCAACCATCAATATGTTTAGAGCGCGCACTAGAAATAACATGTCTACCAATTAAATGGTCGCCAGCCAAGTTTAGCCACCCATCAACTATTGTAATGAAGTACCAAAAGGAATGAAGATCCATGGGATTCAACCCTAGAACCTCCACAAAAACCTATGAATTAAAATATCCACCGCCTACCAATGCGCCAAGCGCCCCATCAATGCCTAACTGCCCAAAAAATATTATATAAGGAGGCCTTCTCCAGAGTTCAGAACATAGAGCATGAGAGAGGAGAACCGAGCGTGGCCGTATGGACTTTGTATGGACTGGGGCACGTGTTTTGAGATTTATCAGTCATTTATTGCAGAGGCAGTGGCACAAGAACTGAGGCAGGGGTGTCTTGGGGGCCTAAAAGTGTCAGACTCAGATCAAGGCATGGAGATAGCATTTTTAGGTAAAACAACACCACGAACGTAGTGGTGATGCTATTTTTGTGATCTGATCAAATATTTTTATCTTAACTCCAAAATGAGGTATACTTATGTATTTTTCCCAATTCTTTTGTGGAGTTAAAAAAAAGACCTACCCATTTGAGAGAAATACTCGGAGACGTAGTCCACCAGGGATGAACTCCGTTGTCAAGTTATTTGTGCTCATATTGCATTATTATGTCTCTTTCCTTTTGATCTTTTCCTTCTTTATGGTGTACTTTAGTTTATGCTCATTTAATACGATTCTTTAATAAGTCACCTAACAAAAAGATCCATGATCACCTATTTAGGAGATGAGAAATTGCTAGGGCACGAATTATCGGTGATGGAGAATGGTAATGGTGATGTTGTATGGGAGAGCTTCGAGAACCCGACATACACGTGGATTTCAATTTGTTACAAACAAATATTTATGTCGTGGATAGATGGCAATGTTTAATATGTTCTCATGTGATGGATAGATCACAGTGATCAATACACTCTGGATAGACGACAAAAGTTTCCATAACGACCTCCCCTTAAAAGAACACCTTCAGCGTAATTGTGGTAGGACTTATTGTCATTATTTTATCCCTTTGTGACCAGTATAAATGGAGGAGAAATTATATGTGTCATCTGAAAATCTTACATAATCAATGTTTTCAAGCAATTTTTGTTTTTCATCTATATATATATATATATATATATATTTATTTTAATTTTAAACGAAAAGGTTTCATCATAAACTTTAAAATAAACAGAAATATATTATAACCTAATTTTTAAAACTTAACCCTAATCCCATAAACTATTTTTCATATATTATAAGTGAAAATATTGCTCCGAAAATCAAAGTTCCACAGCTAAAACATCATTTTCGTATCAAATTAAGTTACTCCCATATTGTTGGTTGACCATCCTATTGTAGAAACACAAATATGATTTATTTAAATGGTTATCCACAAATATCACTCTAATCCGGATGAGAAATCATGTCGATATATTTATGGATTCATGCATAGCGTTGTTTGGTTATAGATTCTACAAGCTTCGTGTACTTCCTTTCATGCACAAACCAGTCATATTTAATTTCCAGTGAGCTCCATTATCAGTAGGTTCCATCTGGTACTTGGATAACAGATTGTCTTGTCACATAGGGTCTTGAGGAAATATTAATATACAGTGAGCAAATCATATATAGTGAATCAATGATTGACATTTTGTTCGTTGGATATACACTATTTGTAATTTGAATCAATGATTGGCATTCTATTTGGTGGATGGATATACACTATTTATCATTTGAATCAATGATTGACATCCTGTCTTGTGGATATACGAAATTTATTCATGAAAAAGGCAATAACCAATAATTGACTCTATGCATTATACTTAATGTCTCCCCCAACAACATAGCGACCTTATTCACCTCATGATAATCCTATAATCTCTTTGGAAGGAAGCAAACTAGTATTCCTATTAGTTATATTTAAAAATGGATCAGTTAGAGTATTCAAGCATTGACATGAAACATTCCCGAAAATCCAACCCTACAACAATCAACACAACTATAGGTTGGACTAGAATTCTATTCTATTCATAACAGGTTTAGATTAGAATTACGAGTTAAAACATCGAATCAAATTTCTATGAAAAACAAGTGCTGCATGGTAGCATATTCCCTGCTAGGTTGGAATGGGAATAAATGCACTACTATGGCGGGACCGAGGGAGAAATAGAAGTTCGAAGCAACAAAGACACGTGGGAAGAAGCTGGAACTACAGGTGGTATCCATGCAGAGGATGACTCGTTCGAGTGTGTCACATGCCATCCATAAGACATTGGGTTGGTATATGACCCCTAAAGAACCTCACGAATTAGTTAATCATAATATTATATTAATATGTGGTTAATATGTGAACGAGGCATTTTTTTCCTGGGGTGTGTATAGTTCAAACATGGGACTTCGAAAATTGACCAGGAATCACACACATTAAACATTCAAATATAATAAACAAAATTTCTTGACATCCAACATAGTTGAAGAAAAAACATTTAGCATTCTGATTTGAAATTTATCAAAAATTAATAATGTTTGTTACGTATTTCTGGAATCTGTTCCATATTTTTGGAAATTTAAATGCATTTTTCATATAGACTGGGATTGGGGCTCCTGCGGACCATAAAAGAAATAAGTACAAGAAATAGGACTGTCTAAAGAAGAAGTGCGCTACGATAGAGAGGAAGATCTGAAAAGAAGAAATTGGAAGTTATGAGTCTTTGGTTAGAGATTTCTATTTAAAGTGGTAAAATAACTAGATTGATAAAGAAATCAAGATGTGATCAGTATAGACTTAGTATGAAGCTTATGCCTTTTTGTTTCTCTCGTCGACAACCACTGGAATCATGCCAAACGATGGTTTCCCTTCATCGGTGAGCTTGTCCATTCTCCTTTGGAGCCATTCTTCAATGTAGCTTCTCATCGGGGCCACGTTGATTTCATCCCGGATTTCTATGTCGAAAAAATTGTTTTATAATTTCCTTAGATCCATAGAAATACTATGTTGAGCCAGTTCAATTTCTTCATTGTATTCTGAATAGTCCACTAGCCAGTTCTCTACGTCATCTTCACCATATTCAAGGATGTCGTAAAACTTTTCTAAAGACAATCCCTTTAAAATATCAAGTTGTTCATAGAAGGCTTGATTGGTTAAGGACAAGTATTTGAGGATTAAGTTTGGGTCTTGAACCTCGTTGGTACTTCTGGCTAAGTCTATTTGGGTTGGGTTTATGAATAATTCTTCTTTCTATGATATGTCTTGTTCACATGATTCGACAATGAGCTGTAAGTTCTTAACTTTCTCTTTACAGCATGCTTTTAATTGTTTGATCTGCTTTGGGGAGGGGATATCCTCTTGTCTTATTTTCAGATCCAAGTTATTGATGGAATGGTTGGAAAAAGGGATCATTATTTGTAGATAGAAATGTTCTTCATTTTTTAAATTCATCTACAAATGTTCGTGCAAATCATTTTCCCTCGTTCGAAAGGAAGGTATATTTTTCGATGTTTCCCAGGCTTCAGTAATTATCTACATTCTTTTCTTGATATTTTTCTCTACATAGTCTCTACAAGATATGAGGAGGTTGGAGGATCCTTTTAACTTGGCTGTAGGGGTGGAAAGCATAGTTTTTTGTAAAGGACTGGAAAACACTATGGTAGGAATGAAAGCCTCCTCCAATTCCTGGATTCGGTCATTTAGTATGGCATTATCCACTTCAATTCCTCCAATGGAATCATCAAGAGCATCAGCGGTTGTGCGGTGAAATCGAGAGATTTGGGATGGCTACATTTTCCTAAGGTTAATATCTGAACGATATTTGCCTTTCTTATTTGTTACATCTCTCTTTTCAATAATTAAATTTTTAGATTGGCTGTAAAAAACAACGCTCTGGGATACAAAGGATTCATCTTCGTAAAAAATGTCAGTCTCATCTATTTCCATTGTGGACCTATGGTGCATCACGTCCGTGGTCAGATCAACTTTGTGGAACATGACATCCATGGAATTTTCAAGTTGCATGTCCTCACTTTCAATTTTGGGCTCTAACACCTTCCCTACAATGTTTTTTCTCTTATTCGTCAGGGGAAGCTTGTGAGAACTATCAATTTTTCCGCGAGGAGGGTTCTTATCCCCTCCTCCGTTTGAATATTTTTGGGTTTATTTCTTACTGGGGTGGGCCATTGAAGCATAGCTTCATGATGTCGTGCTCTTGGGAGTGTTGGCCGGGGACTGGACATTCTTCTCACCAGAGCCTTTTCCCTATTGCATGTACAATTTAGCTGCGTTTTGCAATGTCTCTATGTCACAATCATCAGAAGAAGGAGTGTTGTCATCACTTTCTCTGTCTTCGGTCATGCGTCTATGGATAAAAGATCTTCTAAAGCCAACTGATAGTATTTTTTCTCGAAAAATCCCATTAGGGTCGAACCCTCTTAGCCTTTCAACATATTTTAGGTTCAAGTTATTGAAATGGCCTGCGAATTCCTCAATCTTGTTGATGTTTCTGAACACGAAGTCCCCGACTTTCTAGGGTAGAGAAATGAACTATTTTTTTCTCTTGCCATGGAAAAAATGAAAATAGTAGTTGTATTGCCTTGCTATTTCTGTAACAAACATATTGTTCGTGATGTGACATGGAAGGAAGGAAGGATTTTCCTTGGAGCCAAAGATCATTATTACACTGTAATTTTCCTTTCGTTCAAGTGTCCCCTTCCTGTCCAAAAACTTGGTTGCCAGGCCAAACATATGAGGAGCATCCTTTCCTAACAATAAATCTTTGAAAACTGAGACAAAGTCATTGAAAACCCCATAAAAACAATGGGAGGCCTTGTGCCTCCACAAGGCCTGGTACCAGAATGTTACTGGGTCGAATTCACAGTTTATTTTCTTGGACAAAGACAGTTTTGGAAACATAAAACAATGCGCTATTGCGAAAATTAAGTAGGATGACATATAAAATTTATTCTCTTCTTTGAATCATGACAGTTGGGAACATACTTCAATGGAAATTAGCTTCCCCCAATCAAAAACGAATTGTTACTTGACTGTGAAGTACAAAATATAAAGAACTATGTGAGAAATTCTTGTTGTGGATTCCTGTCTCGTTATTCTTGTAAACAACCAAGAAATTTCCTGGAATGGATTTATAAAGGAAATGACCTGCAACTTTGTGATATCTTCAGGAACTATTGTCGAGTCTTCGATAAACTCGGGTAAGAGGTCCAACCCGTTATCATTTTTTTCTAGGAACTGCATGTAGTCTTGTCCTCTGAAGGTCAATGTCGGCTCTGATAATCTTAACATCTTGTGGAAGACTTGAGGTGACAAAGAAATAGGAGAATGGTCACACAATAGAATAATTCTTTGGCTTGAAATATATTTTTCAGTGCACCAAGAGACAACTTCCTTACAGTCAAAAACCTCAGGGACGCAGCCTGCACGAGAAATTCTAGAGGTCCAAATCACTTCGTTCTGGGCGGAACCAGATGAATAGTAAGAGTATGCACTAGACCACTGGAATTTCTGGTCCTCACGTCCGAAGATATTCACTATATCTCCATAGAACTGTTGTCGAGTTGTAGCCATAAGTTTACGAGAACGTTTGTTTTCTCTAGACGATTTTTGAAATGAAGAGTTGGAAGGGATAATATAACCCTGTGCAAATCTTTGTTCAAGTCATGTGAATGGGATATCTCCTCGAGCATTTCACTCATTAATGACAATCTCGATGGTTGTTCCATAATGCGTTGTTAGCATTAAAGACTAGTAATTGCATACCTAAAAGTGCGAAAATGGCGGGTACGACAATGAGAAATTAAGGATTGGAGATTTCATGAACGGGCCAACGTGACGACTTGTGTTTGAGATGAACAATCAGAAGGTATAATATAAATCTCCATAGGTCTTGGTTTAATGTGTATTAATGAGAGATCTCCTTGAGAGTTTCGCTCATTAATGACAATGTTGACGGTTTCTTCATGGTGAGTTGTTAGCATGAAAGGTTACTAATTGCATATTAAGAAAGAAGTATGAAGGTCGCGGGGATGGGACAGAGAAATTAAGGAGTGTCTAATTATCGAAAGTGATTGGGTGGGCTTCAAAATAGGGTTACAAGGTACAACTGTTAGAGGTGAGGGACTGTGGGTCAAATTGTATGTCTGAGAACTTTTTGAGTGCAAAATGCATAACATGGAAGAGAGCATGATTGAAAAGTAAAGAGGGAAATTTTTATATCACGGAATTCTGGGTACTGTTTGCAGGCCACAGAACAATGGAAGCGCAATCATGAGTTTGCCTATCTGTGAACCCACAATCGAAAAAGTGGCTTAAGTATGGAATAGGGAAATGGTTTTCTGGATTCGTTTTTGCTAATATATTGAAATTTGTAATAGATATCCCATTACTTGACAAGATCGTTTCTGCATGTCTCTGCACAAGTTCTGTGGCGATAGTCAATGTGACTGTCTCGTCGAGAATTTTTCTTTTTAATGACGGTCTGTATGATTGTTGCATGATGAACTGTTATCATTAAACCTTGGTTTTTGTATACTTTGAAAGAAGTGTGAAGGTGGCAGGCACAATAAACAGTGACTAAGAATTGGAGATTTCATGAACCCCCCAACCCGAGGATCCGTGAAAGAGATTCCATGAAATGGGCAAGTATGGAAAGCGGTTGGATGGGCTTCAAACTAGGGTGACAATGGTTCACTTGGAGACGTGACTTCCCGAGGGTCAAATTATATGTATCGTAACTTGAGTGAAAAATGTGTACCACAGAAGAGGGGATTATGTGGGAGTCCAACGATCAATTTGTATATGGGAGAAGTGTGGGAGATCTCCTGGAGCCTTTATCTCATTAATGACATGTTTAAGTTTCAAGCACGACGAAGTGTTATCATTAAATCTTACCAATTGCATATCCAGAAATAAGTAGGAAGGTGGCGGGGACACGGAAAAACAATTAAGGATTGGATAATTATTGAAAGCAGTTGGTCGGGCTTCAAAATAGGGCTACAAGATACAACGAGTAGAGGTGAGGGCCTGAGGGTCAAACTGTATCTCTCGAAAGTGTTGATCGTAGAACGCGTAACATGAAAGAGGGAATGATGGTGCATTCCTACAGAAAAATTGTATATTATGGAACTTTGGGTACTATTTTCTAGTCATGGAACATTGTAAACAAAATCCTGAACCTGCCATTCTGGGAACCCGTAATCGAAAAAGTGTCTAAGTATGGAACAGGGAAATGGTAAGCCGGACTTGATACAAAATGTTTGCAACATGTTCAACCTTGGAAATGTACCACGTCATGAACATGCAACCAACTTGCGGCTAAGTATTAAAAGGAACGAAAGACGGTTGGGCTCATGAGGGGGCATTCCAACAGACAAATTGTATATCACGGAAATCTAGGAACTGTTTGCAAGTCGCGGAAGATTCGAAACACAATTTTGAGCCCGTTAGTCTGGGAAGCGGAAATCTAAAAAGTGTCTAAGTATGGAGTAGGGAAACAATAGCCTTGATTTGTGTTTGCTAATATATTGAAATTTGTAATAGATTTCCCATTACCTAGGAATATCTTCTCTGCATGTTTCAGGACAAGTTGTGTAGGGATAGTCAGTGTCACTCTCTCCTCGAGGATTTTTCTTATTAATGAGGATATTTACATTTGTTGCATGATGAATTCTTAGCATTAAAACTTTGTTGTTGCATATTTGGAAAGAAATACAAAGATGGCCATCACAAGAAACAGTGACTAGGAATTGGAGATTTCGTGAACCCACCAACCCGAGGATCCCAAATAGGGTGACAAGGTTTTCCCAGAAGACGTGAGGCCCCGACGGTCAATTTGTACCGCTCAAAACATTTGAATGCATAATTTGTAACAAGGAAGAGGGGATGATGTGGGAGTCTGACAGTCAATTTGTATATCGCGGAGGTTCGGGTGTTGTTTGTAGGTCAAGGAACAATGGAAGTTAATCTAGAGGCCGAAATAATTAATGTGCATTGGGAAGAGTGCGATTGTGGTGGGGATGGAAGGGATCCATAAATGGTTTGAAACTTTTTATGAACCTGGGTAAAGTGAAGCCTGGGAGTTGGAGGAGCTTCCAGTGGAATTGTAGATCAGGGAATTGTTTGGGTGCAAGATGTATATCATGGAACAGGTGGAAAAATTTGGCTAAGTATAGAAAGGAACGGCGGTTTTTCTGAGTACTGTAAATGGCGGTTTAATGTGTGTTAATGGGAGATGTCCTCAAGTTCTTTTTCTTGTTAATGCCAATTGTTTCGTACCAGTGTGTTCAATTGTGACTAGTAAAACCATAATTAATGTGCATTGGGAAGGTCACGAAGTTAGTGGGGATGGTAGGTAGCAACAAATTCTTTGAAACTTTTGTGAACCCTAGTAGAGTGAATCTTGCAAGTTCGAGGAGTCTACGGTGGAATTGTAGATCACGAAAGTTTTGAGTGCAAGATGTATATCACGGAACAAGCAGCAACAGATTTCAAAATTTCCAACCCCGACAACCACAACCATTAAATTGGATAAGTATGGAAAGGAACATTAGTTGGTTGGAATCTTCATGTGAGGATATATATGGAGATGAATATCTGTCAGCCCACCAACCCGGGAACCCACGATCATATAAAGGAGACTAAGTATATAACCAGAAAGGGATAATAGACGGGAAACGAAAAGGCAAAACAAGCTAAGTATGTCACAAAAAAACATCTAATGTTCGTTTATTAATGCCAATCTTTTTGAACCCCTGGTGAGTTCTCACTATTAAAAGCATAAATTGCAGATCACAGAATTTTTTGGGTGTAAGATGTATATGATGCAACATGGGGCATAAGTGTTGGATACCACAAAACCAGGAACCACTTGTCAGATAATTGGCTAAGTATTGAGAGGGACTATGGTCATTCAGGCTCATAGTGTTAAGATATAGATAAATATGAGCATCTTCCAATCCGAGAACCCAGGAAGCCGTGATCATAGAAATGCGACTAAATATAGAACCACAAAGGGATAATAGAGGGGGAAAAAACAAGGAAAATTTAAAGAGAAAGTGTTTATATTTATTCCAATAGTATTCATATAAATATATATTAATAGATTATTTCTGGTCCAAATGTAAAGTATCTTCCAATTTGCAGGGTGTTTTTCGATTCACAAATTTCGTTGAAACCCATAAACAATAGAAAGAAAAATAAAATAAAATAAAATATATCTATCTATCTATCTATATATATATATACATTTTTTATATGCATGGATATTATCAAATAGAAGAAGTTGTAATATATGCAGAATATTGAACAAGAACATGATGTCAACACCTGAGTTGCCTTGTTGAAATAGAGTCATTAATTCATTCTATTTAGGGGACCTCAAAGAATGAAAGTAGGATGGGTCCTCCCGTTTATTTATTAATTATAGGGTGGGAACCACATAAGTATGGCCCATCACAAATTATTCTTCCATGTAAAATGTAAGGAGAGAATAGAGTACCCTTTATTTAAATTGAAGTGTTGGGCAGTAGAAAGAAAATCTTGTCATGCATGTTTAACCACACACACAAAAAAAAGCATAAAATAAAATAAAAAACAATATCATACATTGGAAAACACCATACAAAAACCTCAAATATTCTATATTCAGATAAATTGGGTTACAAAATACAACTGATAGTATCTCCCAAAATAGTTGTCTTGAGATAGTTCAACACATATTCTCTTAAATTTAAATGCATTTGCCACAATGACTGCGATTGGGGATGTTGTCAAAAAAAAGAAAGAAAATATGTACAATAATCAAGCCTGTAGATAGTCTTTTATAGATTTCAACTTGATCATCAAATGATTTCTTGGTAAAAAACAACGAGTTGAGTATCAATTTTGGGTCTTGGACTTCATTGTTTCTGCCAGCTAGATCTATCCCAACTTTTTGAATAGCTTGTCTCTTCTAGATATGGCCTGCGTGCATTAGCTGTTTATTCAACATTGCATACTTTTCTAAGTGTTAATTTCCCTCTACCATCGAAAACATGGGGTTTAAGGTGCCTTCCTTGTAATGTTCCTGGTCATCGACATCTAAGACAACTTAGAGATGCGATTCAGGACCAATTCAAAGACAAGGGAGTGGTTTTATGTGACCTTAGCTTTGGGGGAAAAAAAACTTGTTAGCCAACAAAAGTTGAGACAAAAAAAAATCAAGTATGTTGTGAATGATATTCTCCCTGTATTCGATCATTTGTTTGGTTGAAAGGCCTGCCTGAAGATTTGTATGTTGAATTTCTTTGTTTTATTGCTATAAATTGGAAGGCACGTCCAAGTCACCTTCAAAATTCTCCTCTGTTGAAGTACGTAGCTTCTTCTAGCAACACAAATCTGGAAAGTGTATCAAATGTTGCAAATCACATCAGAATATATCTTTCATCAAAGGGGTGGCAGACATCGCGGCTCACAAAATGGTCTGGAATATTTGGAAGTGACACCAAATATTACTCCATGCCCAAATATACTCAGAAGGAAATTATAAATTTTGATCCTCATGAACGTGAGAAACTGTATGCCCGTTTGAATCAACATTCTAAAATTACATAACCTTTTATGACAAAGGTGTAACGGACTTGACAGAAAGCCAACTTCTATGTCAAAGATTGTTTAGTGACCTCTAGATGTAGTAACAGACTCCACATACAATCAAATTTAGATCACTACTGATACTAATTTCAAGTGTAACAAGTCGTGATCCCAGGCTCCAACTAGTTTCAACTTCGGGCATCCACACTGGCGGTGACTCCGGGCTCCAAATAGCTTCAGCTTCGGACATCGAAACTGGCGGTGGTGGTGGCAATGGGAACAATGCTATTGACTGCAGTGCGGTAATGTGGTGAACAAGTAGGGATGTCATTGTCAAAGCACTTAGACTGCAGGATTTTCAGACCTAAAAAGAGCATCGATTTTAGTGTTGCTTTGTCACGACAATTAAAATGTTGCTCTGAGTCCAGAAATATTTGGAGGTTTGGTGTCCT
Source organism: Picea sitchensis (assembly GCA_010110895.2). Lineage (NCBI taxonomy): Eukaryota > Viridiplantae > Streptophyta > Pinopsida > Pinales > Pinaceae > Picea > Picea sitchensis. The sequence goes on from SNQJ01S0004516.1 coordinate 73,759, forward strand.
GTGCAATAATGACCTTCACATTAGGTACATGTCAGATATCTATTATTTGGCATTGCAGTGTTAATGTGATTTCCATAGTGGTTGACGGCTCGCTTGCATTGGCACAAGCCATATTAATTGTGTGATTAATTAACATCCTTGAAGGATGTGAATCCCAAACAATGCCTGAAAATTTTTGAACAACCATGTGTTAATAAAATACATTGTTTTATATTTTAAGAAATAAGAAATTGTATTTTCTATGTCTAACATTAGGTTGCACACATAAACCTTTTTAAGTTAACCAAAATTAATATATAGTCAACTCAGATTCCCGAAAGCGATCAAATTCCCTAGAGCTAGTTTATTTCAATCATGTTGGTTGGGATAGAAGGATCCACCACCAGGACAAAGAAAGAATGTAGTAGTAAAATCACCTTTGAAAATGCAATATGGTAATGGAAGAACTCTATGACCAGGAAGACACTTTGTCCTTATCGATCTATGACCCTGATGAAAAACTCGAGAGGTGCTTGTAGCGAGGCCATGGCTATTTATTTGATCCAAACAAGGAAATACTTCAAGCATCGAGCAATTCCTTCTTCTTTTTTTCAAATATCGGATCTACTACAATAGAAGAAATGGATTCTCCTTATTCAAATCAAGGGAAACAACAAGAATATTGATATTGGGTGGAAACATCTCTGGAATATCCTACTATATCAAGGTCTCTTATAAAGAATGAAACAAAATGATTATATGAAGGTGGTAGTAAAAGGTGATTTTCAGAAACCAAATCATTACCTGAACATGTTAAACTTCTTACATAAGGTGGCAGTATAAAGTAATATTCAGAAAGTGTTGCAAAGTCCATAATCCATAATTCCTTCCCATTAAATTTTCCCAATTACATGTCGATGCAGACATCAGAAACTTTTGAGATCCTCGCTCCTTGGTTATATACCCACCTTCAAGTATGAGGATAATTTTCTTGCAAAGAGTGGCAAGATGTTCGACCCAGATGAAATCATATGCATAGGAATAGTGAAAACAATGTGCAGTAGCGATAGAAAGTTGATTGTATGTGGAGTCTGTTGCTACATCCAGAGGACAATGATTTTTTTTTTATAAAGAATACGACTTTCTGTCAAGTCTATTACCACACCCAAAATTTGCTCAAAAAAATTTGAAATAGAAACTTCTATAATTTTAGGATGTTGATTCAACCACCCATACAGTTTCTCACATTTGTGATGATCCAAATTTATAATTTCCCTCTGAGTATATTCGCGAATGGATTAATATTTGGCGTCATTTTCGAATATTCAAGACCATTTTGCAAGCCACGATATGTGTGACTCCTCCGACGAAAGATAAATTCTTATGTGGTCTGCAGAATTTGATACATTTTCCAAATCTGTGTTGTTGGAAGAAGATATATACTTCAACGAAGGAGAATTTTGCAGGTGACCTGAAAGTCCCTTCCAATTTCCAGTAAAAAAACAAATAAGTTCAACATGAAAATCTTCAGGAAGGCCTCTCAACCAACCAAAGCATCGAATACAGGGAGAATATCAATAATAAGATACTTGAATTATGTTTGTCTCTGAGTTTCTGTTGCCCAACATAATTTTTTTCGCTCAAAGCTGACGTCACATAAAACCATTCCCTCATCTTTCAATTGGTCCTGAATGGCATCTCTAAGTTGTCTCACATGTCGATGACCGGGAACATTAAAACAAAGGCACCTTAAATCCCAAGCCTTAGATGATAGAGAGAAATGGGAATAAGTATTTAAAATGAATGCTAGAGGATGATAGTATAATCTTCCGTAAATCTTGGTTTAATTCGTTTGAATGGCAGATGCCCTCGATCTTTTTGCTTATTAATGCCAATTTTTTCGAATATGCAAGCAGATTCGCAAATATGACAACCTTTAATATATGCACAGTATTAAAGAGGGACATGACGTCAAGACCTTTGTGGATGACACATTTTTGGATGGCAACGTGGTAGTACAATATTTCACTGTTACTATAATGATTCCTTAAAAAAAACTAAAATAACCAACACTTTTTTCCAATTCAAGATGGACGCAAAAGAAAATCATCAGATCCCATAATATTCGTCTGTTAATGCATTTTAATGGGAGATGTCCTCAAGATTTCCTCTTATTAAAGCCAATATTTTCGAACCTTTTTGGTGGGTTGTCACTAGTAAAAGCATAATTAATGTTCATTGGGAAGGGCGGAAGGTGGCGGGGAGTGAAAAATCCTTTTAAACTTTTCTGAACCCGGGAGTATGGAAATGTGGGTTGGAAAGACAGAGTCATCGTAGGTAGAGTCAGTATTTCGAATTCAAGGACTCTGACGTCGAATATTAGATCACTGAAGTTTTGGATGCAAGATGTATACCCCGAACACGGGGTACCAGATTTCGATAGCGCCTATCCACAAACCCGTGTTCATAAAATTGGCTAAGTATGCAAACAAACGACGGTTGGTCAGACTCGTGATGTGAATATATAGATGGAGATGAGGATTTGTCAGTTCGCCACCCCAAAAACTAGCGAGCACAAAAACAAGACCAAGTATAGAACCAATCTTTTTGAATATGTGTGATGAATAGTCACTAATAACATGAGTTAACATTTCCATACACAAGCATATTCCTAAATATGACAACCTGCAATATATACACAGTATTAAAGAGGGACATGAAGTCAAGACCTTTGTGGATGTCACATTTGTAGATGACAATGGGGTATTACAATATTGCACTGTAACTATGACGATGCCTTAAAAAAACTAAAATAACCAACAATTTTTGCCAATTCAAGATGGAGTCAAAAAAATCATCATATCCCATGATATTTGCCCGTTAATGCGTTTTAATGGGAGATGTACTCAAGGTTTCTTCTTATTAATGCCAATATTTTCAAACGGTGAGTTTTCACTAGTAAAAGCATAATTAATGTGCATTGGGAAGCGCAGAAGGTGGCAGGGATGGAGGGGAGCGAAAAATGATTTTAAACTTTTGTGAACCCGGGAGTCTGTGAACTCATGAAACTTTGAAGACTCGACTAAGTATGGAAAGTTGGGTAGGTCAAAAGGAGTCATCGTAGGTAGATTTTGAGGTCAAATTGTAGATCACAAAATTTTCGAGTGCAAGATGTATACCCCGAACACGGGGCACCAGAGTTCGATAGCGCCTATCCGCGAACCGACGTTCATAAAATTGGCTAAGTATGCAAATGAATAGTGGTCGGTCAGACTCGTGATGTGAAGATATATATGGAGATGAGGATTTGTCAGTTCACAACCCCGGGAACCCGTGAGAACAAAAAAGTGACCAAGTATACAACCGGAAATGCATAATAGAGGGGAAGAACAAAAGGGAAAAACATGTAAGTTTAGAAGAGGAAAAAGAAAGGGAGACAAGAAATTTATCCCTCACACAACAACACTTTGTATCATAATTATGAAGCCATAGAAACACATTAACTATCGGGAAAACATTCTCATCTATGAAATATAGTTGGAGCTCGACAAACTCTGGTTTAATTCAAAAGAGAAGTTGTTTATATCCACTGCAAAATTTTGCATATTATTTTATCTTAATAGTATTTTTGGGGGGCCCAAATGTAAAACCATGTTCCAATTTGCATTTTCCAAGTGGAGATGTATTTGTGAAGAAAACAATGAACAAGTACGAAGAGGCTTAATTGCAGCTGTAGGACCTCAACTTTGCAAAGTTGAATCAAAGAACAATAAGAAACATCTAGCGAACCAACGAGCAAGCATCAACTAGTCAACCAAGAATGTCAGTGAAGAACAATATTATCCAAATTTACTGCAGACAAGATTGTATAAACAATTTGGAGGAATATATTGTAACACGCCTGTTAAGTAAACATTTCAGGCTGTAAGGTCTGGCAGGTAAACATGTAAGACTGTGAGGACCGTGCAAAGGCCTCCCACTATAAAAGCATTTAAGGAATTTGCAGTTTTGCAAGGTTGGCATTATGCATATGCAATTGAAACACCTCCATAACAACCAGTGACATATAAAAAAGGAAATCAAATTTTCTCTTCGCATATGAACATGTTCTGGAAGAGGATTTTGACTTAGGCATCTCCAACATTTAAAATTTTCACTTGAAAATTGGAAATAACAAACAACAAAGAACAAACACAAACGTAAACCTACCAACAAAACCCACCCGTCAATGGGGAACTAGAAAAGCACAGTTCCAATTGCAGTTGAAGAATCCCAAGTGTGCAAACTGCAACAACAACAACAACAACAGGAAAAAAATAAATTAGTCAACAAGCAACGAGAAACCAACAACCAGTGAACCAATAACACCGCCAAAGAAAAATATTTCCCATATCCACTGTAGACAACATTGCAGAAGAAGAAGAAGAAGAAAAGGATGAAAATTTATTGCAACAGGCTTGTTAATCAATGCATAAATGCAACCACAACACCGAGACCCAACGGTGAATGGATAAGGACAGAAGTGCATCCCCTGGCCCTCAAATTGCAACAACAGGTATAACTGCAGATGCAGAACCCCAACCTTTAAAAGTTGAAGCAAACAAGAGAAAGAAGCAAATAAAAAACCAGTGAACAAGTACCAAAAGGCCCAACTGCAGATGCATGACCTCAACTCTGAAAAGTTGAATCAAACACCAATAAGCAACATCCAACAAACCAAGGAGAAAGCACCAACTAACCAACCAGGAATGTCAGTGAAGAACAATATTGGCCAAATTTACTGCACACAATATTGTATCAAAAAATTCGGAGGAAAATGTATTTTAACACAGCTGTTAAGAAAACATTTCAGGATGTGAGGCCTGTCAGGTGATGCAACACCCCCTGCCTGAGCAGGTTCTGTGCAACCTCCCGGTCTTAGGATCGTTTCTTATCTTCCCCTTGAGTCGAATTGACTCTTTGATTTCTCGCAAAAATCTCTAACACACACTAGTGTGCATCCAAAGGTCCTTATGAGTCATGCCTGCGCGAACAAACACAAGGTGCTAACTCTCATCCACGTGATCGTCGATATGACCACAACCTTTAACCAAAAGGGTATTCAGGTTTCGTGACTTCGCGAATCTAGATATGATTTCCCTTGACTCGACAATACCCGAAACCTGAAAGGGCTAACTGGAATTTGATTCCATCCCTTGACTTTACTTTGACGTGACCCTCAAGTACGTTCTGGGCCCCAGTCTTTTGGCACTCGGGATTTCACATATAGGCGAACTAAAATGCAACAAGTCTCATCGCCGATAGTCGAAATCATGATGTATCCTTGCCGCAAATCAATGACTCTATTCTCCCATGATCTGACGGTTCTGGTTCTTTCAAGACTTCGCGAATCGAGAGTTTGCAACTCTTGACTTCGAGTCACAGCTTCTTCCACTTCCCGAATTTCGAAACACAAAAATCGTGCACGAGATCAATGATTCTTATTGATCTGAATCCAGTGAACATTATCCCTCTTGAGATTATAACACCTAACAACTCTCGGTCTTATCTCCCTTGCTGGTTAACTAGATCCAATAGCCCACATTATATCAACACTTCCCCTGGATGTGTCTCCACCGTCCTTTCCATTTTCAAAACTCCTTCGCCAAACACTCTGGCATCAACCCTTTTGAACCTTCCCTCTTGCGGGTGACCTCAACCTTCGTCTCTCTTTGAACACTTCAAAGGTTCTATCCCTTCTGAGCTTGATTCTCCCAGAAATCCTGGACTTTAAGGAATCCGTGCACACACACCTTGCGGAATTTGCAAATAACCTCTAGTTATTCAACCCTTCAACTCTGTGCACTCCTTGCAACAACAGTCTTTCAATCCTCCTCCCTAGATTGATAAATTCTAAGACTTTAAACTGCCTGCGCACACCTTGCATGACTCTGTGCTCCCCTTCACTTCTACTAGTATGAGAACAACAATATCCATCGTGAACTTTTTGAGGTAAAACTCAAAAACTCCATCAACGCACACCTTGCAGATGTTCACTGAACTCCTTGCAGGAATTCTCAGAAAGAGAAACAATTGAAACTCATCCTTCCCTTATCTCAGATTTCATACCTTTAACATGAAATCATACACAAAAAGGAGCATTGAAAAAAATGCATAAACAAAGAATGTAAGCAACTGTATACATACCATTCGACATATGCAAACCGTAAACATAATAACACCATAAAATTGAGTCAAAGCTTTCATATATTAACTCAAGTGTTCCTGTACATGGGTTTTCCTCTATGCTCTTACTCTCTATAGCTCTATAGCTTACTCAACTCTCACAATGATACAAGCGAAGGTGTATTTATATCCATTTTCCCTCCTACACTACAAGCTATCAAATCTGAAATAAAAGCTACAATAACTTTTCATAAATTACAATAAATGCCTCTTTATCCAACAGATGTGAGCAATGCTCAAGATCTGTTTACAATATCCAAAACATAAATGTAAATACATCTCCCATCTATTACATTAATGTCTCTTCATTTAAATTTAAAACATTTTCAAAATGTGTGTTGGTGCATATCCAACTGTCTTCTACCTTTGCGCTTGCTTTGCTGGTTGCTTATGATGCTCATGCATCATACTCCTCTGGCTAGAAAATTCATGAACACCTGTTCATGAGCTCCTGCATCGTCTGTCCATGTATTTGGATATCTGCTTCACTCTCCCAACTAGCATCTTCAATTGTATGTCCTTTCCATTTGACCAAATATTCAAAGTATGTTTTCCTTCGTGTCTTCTTCCTGACTCTCCGATCAATGATCTTATCCATCTACAGATTTTCAGCTACATGCATTTGTTTAATCCATTGGACTTCCTTCTGATTCTCAGATCTCTCTGTTTCATTAGTTTTGTAAGGATACAGATCTGCTATGTTGAATATGGTCGATATTCCTACCTCATCCGGTAATTCAATCTCATAAGTGTTTGCTTCAAATTTTCTTATGATCTTACATGGTACAATTTTATTCATCTTCAGTTTATTGTACATTCCTCTTGGGAACCTTTCTTTTCTGAGATGCGCCAAAACCAAATTGCCTAGTTCAAACTGAATTTATCTTCTGTGTTGATCGACTCTACGCTTATATTCCTAGTTGGAATTTTCTAATCGCTTTCAGATTTCACTGTGGAGCTCCTGCATTTCTGCTGCAAAATCCTCTGCGCTAGAAATCCTAAATTTGTTCTACTCTAAGTCCCTCAACTTAGATACTCCTCTCGGTTGCATTCCATACATTATCTGGAATGGGCTTTGTCCTGTGCTCTGGTTTGGTGAATCATTATATGCAAATTCCTCTTGTGAAAGAATCTAATCCGATTGATTGTGATGTTCAACCACCAAACTCCTTAATAAATATCCCAAGCTTCGGTTTACTACCTCAGTCTACCCATCTGTCTGAGGATGATATGTTGAACTAAAAGATAAATTAGTCCTCAACATTTTCCATAGAGTCCTCCAAAAATGACCAACAAATTTGGTATCCCTGTCCGATACAATACTCTTGGGTAAGCCGTGAAGTCTAACAACTTCTTTGAAAAACAAATTTGCAATGTGAGTCGCATCACTGGTTTTCTAACATGGAATGAAATGTGCCATTTTGGAAAATATATCGACTACCACAAAGATTGAGTCACATCCTCTTTGCGTCCTTGGCATTACTAACACAAAATCCATACTTACCACATCCCATGGCCTCTCTGGTACTGGCAATGGTTGATACAACCCTGTATTCTGTCTTTTCCCCTTTGTGTGCTAGAAAATTCTCACCTATTCACGAATTTCTTGACACCTTTTCTCATCCCTGACCAATAATATGAGCCATTCAATTGCGCGAATGTATTTTCATGGCCAAAATGTCCAGCCAATCCTCCACTATGCTTTTCTTTGAAGAGGTTCTCTCTCATAGAACTCTTCAGTATACACAACTGATTACCCCTGAAAAATAGTCCATCCTGAATCATATATTCAGTCCATTGGCTTCTGTCTCTGAGAACTGGATTCGCAAATGCTTCATAAGCATCCTTAAAATCTGATTCATCCCTATACATTTCCTTGAGGTTATCGAAACCTAAGCTCTTCGCTCTGAACTCCTACAGAATCAAATACTTCCTGCTCAAAGCATCAACAACTTTGTTAGCAGTTCCAAAAATATGCTTTATAACAAAAGTAAAATTCTGCATGTATTCAACCCATTTTGCATGCTTTTGGTTTAATTTTTCATGTCGATTTATGAATTGTAAAGCATGGTTATTTCTATACAAGACAAACTCTTTTGGAACCAAGTAATGTCTCCATTTCTTCAATGTCTGTATGAATGCATAGAACTCTTTATCATACATGGAATATTTTAGCTTAGCCTCATTCATCTTTTCACAGAAGAATGCAATCGGCTTGTTGTCTTGGCTTAAGACTTCTCCAATCACAAATCCACTTGCGTCACATCTCACTTGAAATGTTTTGCTGAAATATGGCAGAATTAGAACTGGTTGTCCAGTTATATTATCTTTCAGCAATTTGAAACTTTTCTCCACTTCTTCTGTCCAATGAAAATATTTGTGTCTTTTATTGACTGTGTCCATCATCGGTGCACATATTCCACTGAAATCCTTGATGATTTTTTTGTAAAAACTAGCCAATCCATGGAAGATTCGAACTTCAAAGATACTCTTTCTCGATGGCCAATCCCTGATTAATTTTACCTTCTCCGAATCCATCTTCAATTTGTTTGAAGAGATTACAAAACCCAAATAAATGAGTTATGTCTTCATGAAAGACGACTTCTTCAAATTGATCAACAAATTATCTTCTTGTAATCTCCTCATCACTACAGCTAAATTCTCTATATGTTCCCCTTCAGTCTTACTGAAGAACAATATATCATCAAGATATACGATTACAAACTTTCCTATGAAATCTTTCAAGAATTCATTTATCAGCCTCAAAAAAGTACTAGGCGCATTTGTCAAACCAAATGGCATGACAAGCCATTCATACAGTCCTTCATTTGTCTTGAATGTTGACTTCCATTCATCACCTTCCCTCATTCTAATTTGATGATACCCGCTTTTCAAATCATTTTTTGAAAAAAACATTGCTCCACTCAAGCAATCCATCAAGTCATCCATCCTAGGTAAAGGAAATATGTACCTGATGGTGATTTTGTTTATAGCTCTTGAATCAGTACACATTCTCCATCCACCATCTTTCTTTGGACTTATAATTGTAGGTACAACGCATGGACTCAATCTTTCTCTAACCAATCCCTTGTCCACCAAGTCTTGGACTTGTCTTTTGACTTCTTCATTCTCCTGTGGCGTGGAATCAATCTGTACGCTGCCTTGTTTGGTATAATTTCTCCATGTATAAGATCAATGTGACGACTTATGCTCCTGATGGGTGCCAACGAACAAGGTAATTTGTCCACTACTATATCAACAAATTCCTCCAGCAATTCCTGAATTTCTTCTGGTAGATCATCTATCTTGGTACTAGTTAAGATGACTCTAGATTTTCTTACCACTGCAAACTCCATTTCTTCATTTCTCTTAACTTTCTCAAGAAGCTCCTTCCCACTCATGAGAAGTATGGCATTGTTCACCTCTGTTTTCACCTCCTTGTCTTTAATTGGCAACAACATATGTGTTCTACCATTCTTTTCCAAGGTGTATGTGTTCTTTCTCCCATCATGAACAACATTTTTTTCATATTGCCATGGTCTCCCCAACAAAATATGACAGGCATCCATGGGAATAACATCACACAGGATCTCATCATTATATCCCCCTATCTTAAATTCAACTAGAAATTGTTTAGGGACAGTTACCTGATGTCCTTTTTGTAACCACAAGACTTTGTATGGGCTCAGATGTGCAACAGTCTCCAATTCCAGCTTCTCCACCATTTCTGTGGATACTAGATTATCTGTGCTTCCACTGTCCACTATTACCTTGAATACCCTATCCTTGGTCTTGTGAGCAGTTCTAAACAAATTGTTTCTTTGGAATGGATTTTCTATCTTCTTCTCTGGTTTTAAGAGAATGTTTCGCATCATTAAGGATCTTCCGCCTTTTGCATCTTCTTCCTCAACATTTCACCCTTGAGCTTCAGAAATGTGAGATTCTCCTCCATCTCTTTTTATGTCAGGACATTCAAAATATTTACGTCCGATCTTTCCATAGATAAAACATTTTATCTCACCTCATCTGCCTCTTCCTCTTCCTCTTGCTCGTGGAAAAGTATTTCTATCGGATACTGTCCTCCCTGTGAACTTCCTCCTCTTTCAGGGTGAGTATGATATTTCTTTTCTTCCTCCTTTGGCTTCTGAGCCCTGTCCTGGGAACTTGCTTTGCCTCTGCTCTGACTTCAACCTCATCCTCTTTAACCTTACTTTCGGGCTATTTTTTCTTCATCCTTCAGGGCCATTTGATAAGCATCTTCTACATTCCTGATTGTCATCATGCTCATCTAATCCTGAATGTCATATCTCAAACCATTCATGTATCTCGCAACCTTTTCATCATCACTTTCATGATGACTAGATCTGATGTTGAGCCTGTAAAATTCCTCAGTGTATTCTTTCACTGTCATCCCTTTCTACCTCAAGTTCTGCATTCTTTGAAATAGATTAATCTGGTAGTCTCTGGGTATAAACTTGGCTTTCATTTTTGCAACCATCCTATCCCAGCTTTTGATTCTTTGTTTTCCTTTGCAATGCCTGTCAGACTACAGTTCATCCCACCATAGTGTTGCATGACCTTTCAGTCTATTGACAACATGTTTGACTTTCTTACCTTCCTCGACATCCTCATAGTCGAAGTATTTGTCCAGAGCTCTAAACCAATCTAACAGCTCTTCAACATCTAAGTTTCCTTCATACATCGTAATTTCCATCTTTGCTCTGGCTTCGATTCTTGCAATAGCTCTGAATAGACGTTCTTCTGCAGCGTCTTCGGCTGCGACTTCTTCTTCAGCTTTAGCCTTATTTTCTCTTTCGACTTCACTGACATCTCCAACGTCAGCTGTCCGTTTCTGTGTTTTTTCCATAGCATCCAATCAAGCATAGAGTTCTCTCATCTCCCTTTCCATAGTTGGATCGGGCATTGGTCTTTCTCTCCTTCTTGGCGGCATTGTTTCAATCTATTCCCCATAGAAAATAAAAAAGAAAATTGTAAGATAGGATCTGATACCACTCTGACGCAACACCCACTGCCTCAGCAGGTTCTGTGCGACCTCCCAGTGTTAGGATCGTTCCTTATCTTCCCCTTGAGTCGAATTGACTCTTTGATTTCTCGCAGAAATCTCTAACACACACTGGTGTGCATCCACAGGTCCTTATGAGTTATGCCTGCGTGAACAAACACAAGGCGCTAACTCTCATCCACGTGATCGCTGATATGACCACAACCTTTACCCAAAAGGGTATTCGGGTTTCACAACTTCATGAATCTAGATGTGAGTTCCCCTGAATTGACAATCCGCAAAACCTGAAAGGGCTAATGGGAAATTGATTCCATCCCTTGACTTTAATTTGACGTGACCCTCAAGTACGGTCTAGGCCCCAATATTTCGACACCCGGGATTTCGCGTATCGGCGAACTAAAATGCAATAAGTTTCATTGTTGATAGCCGAAATCGTGATATATCCTTGCCACAAATAAATGGATCTATTCTCCTGTGATCTGATGGTTCTGCTTCTTTCGGGACTTCACGAATCGGGAGTTTGCAACTCTCGACTCCGATTAAGAGCTTCTTCCACTTCCCGAATTCTGAAACATGAAATTTGTGTGCGAGATCAATGATTCATGTTGATCTGAATCCAGTGACCACTATCCCTCTTGAGCTTCTAACACCTAACAACTCTTGGCCTTATCTCCCTTGCTGGTTAACTAGATCCAACATCCCACATTCGATCGACACTTCCCCTGGAAGCGTCCCCACTATCCTTTCTATTTTCAAAAATCCTTCGCCAAACACTCTGGAGTCAACCCTTCTGAACCTTCCCTCTTATAAGTGACCTCGACCTTCATCTCTCTTTGAACACTTCAAAAGTTATATCCCTTTTGAGCTTGATTCTCCCGGAAATCTTGGACTTTAAGGAATCCCTGCGCACACACCTTGCGGAATTTGCAAATAACCTCTAGTTATTCGACCCTTTGACTCTGTGCACTCCTTGCAACAACAGTCTTTCATTCCTCCCCCCTAGATTGATAAAGTCTAAGACTTTAACCCGCCTGAGCACACCTTGGACGACTCTATTCTCTCCTGCACTTATACTAGTATGAGAACAATGGTATCCCTCCTAAACTTTCTGAGGTAAAACTCAGAAACTCTGTCAATGCACACCTTGCGGACGTTCACTACACTCCTTGCATGAATTCTCAGGAAGAGAAACAATTGAAACTTATCCTTCACTTCTCTCATATTTTATACCTTTAACATGAAATCATACACACAAAGCAACATTGAAACAAATGCATAAATAGAGAATGTAAGCTATTGTATGCATACCATTCAACAGATGCAAACCATAAGCATAATAACACCATAAAATTGAGTCAAAGATTTCATATATTAACTCAAGTGTTCATGTGCATGGGTTCTCCTCTGTGCTCTTAATATCTACATCTCTACAACTTACTCAACTCTCACAATGATACAAGCTAGGGTGTCTTTCTATCCATTTTCCCTCCTACACTACAAGCTATCAAATCTGAAATAAAAGCTACAACAAGTTTTCATAAATTACAATAAATGCCTCTTTATCCGACAGATGTGAGCAATGCTCAAGATCTATTTACAATCTCCAAAACATAAATGTAAATACGTCTCCCAGCTATTACATTTTCAAAATGTGCGTTGGTGCATATCCAATTGTCCTCTACCTTTGTGCTTTCTTTGCTGGCTGCTTACGATGGTCCTGCATCATCAGGTAAACATTTAAGGTTGTGAGGACCGTCCAAAGGCCTCCCACTGTGAAAACCATTAAGAAAGTTGTAGTTTCCATGGTTGGTATTTTTCAATACTGGGAGCAATCAAAATCCTCTTGCATCCCATCTTTGTATGTGATTACTACGACCAGAGAAGCAGGACTGTAATGATGTCTTTGTCTTGTTCCTGATCACCAATGTTCAACATAGAACCCACCTCCATCACAACCGTAATGACGTATAAGAAAAGGAAATCATATTTTTTCCTCACATACAAAGATGTCCTGAAAGAGGATTTTGACTCAGGCATCCCTAGTAGTGAAATTTATTACCTGCAAACTGCAAATAGAAAACAACAAACAATAAATAGGAAGATAAACATGGCACCGAAACCCACCCACCAATGGGGAATGACAGAAGGCCACTTCCAATCGCGGTTGCAGAATCCCAAGCGTGCAAACTGCAACAAGATCAACAGGGAAACACGAACAACAACAACAGGCAAACAATAAATCAGTGAACAAGCAAGGAGCAACCATCAACTAGTGAACTAGTAATGTCGTTGAAGAACAATATTGCTCATATTCACTGCAAATAACATTGCATAAAAAAAAATCAGAGGAAAATGTATTGTAACAGGCCTGTTAAGTAAACATTTAAGGTTGTGAGGCCTGTTAGGTAAACATTTAAGTCTACCAGGACTGTTGTGTAAACATTTAAGAAAGAATGCAGTGTGGCAGGTCTGTTACGTACGAAAAAACAATTATTGTATTATTTTATAACAATAAAAAAAAATAGTAACAATAGTTCGAACAATAGAGGCTATGTAAAAAAAAATTATTCAAAGGACAAACTAATAGGAAGTCAACTAATAAAAAACTGACTCTCTATGTTCAAAACTTTGGATATCCAAACATTTCAAAAAAATAGTAAAAATTCAGAAAGACCGTATATGATTAAAAACTTTGGATATGCTAACATATAAAACATTGGGAATAGCGAAGCTGGCAATAAGACCTCCAATCTGTTATCCAATCTGTTATCCAATCAGATCATGACATATATGGTATTTTTTATTATATACAAATCAATGTTTTTAGTTTGCTAGTTCCAACAATAGAGATTATGCAAATATTTTTAGTCAAAGGAAAAACTAATATGAAGTCAACAAATTATCGATCACTATAGTCCCTCTACGCCTTCGACAGGGACTAATAATATCCTCTTTGATTTCAAAGTAGATTATGGTTCGGGTGAGAAGAAGGTATCATATAACAAGGAAAATTATATCTTTATTTTTGAACTTGGTTATAACGATCACTTTAACATTTAACACTTATAAACGAGAAATTTGAAAGATAATTGTTTTTTTGACATTCTCATCACATTATCCAAAATATCATTTAACACTTATAAACGAGAAATTTGTTAAGATAAATGATTTTGTTTAACATTTTCATTACACTATCCAAAAGAAACATTGTATTGAATTTATACATATCTAAACAAATAAAAAGTACAAACTTATAAAAACCAATAAGTACATAATAGTTTCTAAGTTACATGAAGTATTTTTTATTTTTTATCCCAAGGGTATGAACCCTCTTTCTGGATAGAGGCTTGAATTGTGGTACACATAACCATAAACGGGTGTTTCTCTTTTTGTTGGGTTTTTACTTTTATAAAATTTTAAGTTACTTTACCTTTTGTTTTGATTTTTTTTAAATTTAAATTCCATTTTCAATTATTTAACTTTTTATTTTGATTTTTTTTAAATTCTTTGAATTTGTTTTTTAATTTAAACTCATAAACACTATATAAACAATTAATCTTTTTAAATATGAAAAAAATCATTGCATATACATTTAGCCCCATATATACCCCGTTGAGTCATATCATAGTATTCTTTTTCGTAGCAGTTTATCCTCGCACTTTGCAATTAAAGACTTTGCATGTGATGGAACCAAATAATATGATTTCCCTCTGTTTATTTGACTATCTTACTACCACTCATATGATCCATCCTTCAAAATTAAATTATTTTTTGTTTGAACCCTTAATAAGTAGTTGTTGCACACATTTATTTATTTTTGATTCCATGTGTTGTTGCAACTTGTACTTGTTGGTCTCTGATAACATCTCTTCTAATCATGGTTCTTTGATGCCCTATTCCATTCATATTATTGATCATTCCATCTTATTTTTGTTAGGATATTTAAGCACTTAGGAATTAGTTAAGGTCAACTTGGTCTAATGTGTCTTTAGATAAAGTGTGTTTATTATGCATTTGTAGTTATATAATCCAATAGTCATGATATATTCTAGACATAAAGTGATCCAATGATTCATATTATCCTTGATAATAATGGCTATATTGATACATGGATTAACACCCAATTGGTCCATGATCTCTATTTAAAAACAATTCAGGGTCATCTCTCGATGATCAATAGTGAGAAAATCATATGTAAAATTATTTTATTTTTCATTAATATATTGCTTCATGTGGTCACTTTGGCTAAGGCATTGACTCTTTATCTCTTTGAGGGTTTTAACCACATTATAAACTAGTGTGTTGATCTTTGAAAGGTGTTTGACTTGTGTGGAAATTCCCTATTTTTCAAGCATGGTATCAAATCCCATAAGAAGACCCACTTCCATTGTTTATCGAGATTGTTAACCCATGTCACTACATACATAAAAATATTTCTAGATTCTACTATTTATATGCATTTTAAAGTTTAGCAAGTTGTTACATTGTGTCCAAATCATTGCTTTCAGTTGGAAACACTTTTAGATAATGTTTTATTTTCTACATATTCTCTTTTATCTGATATTTATGCAATCTTAGATAATTAGAAACATAGAGAAAACTTACATTTTCTATGTAGGTTAATTAATATCTAACTAGGGAAAATTTTAAGAACTCCCCCTAAATTTATATGTATAATAAATGGGTGAACCCCCATGACACATGGGAGAGTGTGAAAGCTATTTTATCAATAACATAATATGAAAATATAATTTTTTGGTGAATCTTTCACCAAATTATATAATCTTGTAAAATTTGGGCGAATCTTTCATGGAATTATAAAATCTTGTGAAATTGTGGCGAATTTTTACATAATTATAAAACCTTTTAAAAGTCTTGGCAAATCTTTTAAAAGTATATTAATTTAAATAAATTCGAATCAATGTTCGATCTTGGGAGTATTCCAAGAAAATATGGTGCTGAAACATGCTACATGCATGAAGAACACTATGCAAAATTAATAAGAATGTTCAAGGAATGAAGATATGTTGGTGTTGAAACACCATGTTGAAACACCGTGATGAAACATGCACGATGAAGACTATGTTAATATACTCAAGTGAGACATTGTTGGGTGCTAAAATTGCCCATTTTTCCTTATCATTTCCATGCCATTTTCATCTCATTCTCTTGTATTAATTCATCCCTATTGTTTACATTTCCTATGAGAACATCAATCCTGGAGAAGGTACAATTCATTATTCATTCAACATTGTGTTATGTTAAAGCCTAATTCATACTTTACTTGTAAACTAGGATGATGTTTCCTTAGTCCTAATTTGGGTAATTACATAGTCATACATGTAAACCACGAAGATGTACATATATGGAAATATGTTGGTGCTGAAACACTTGGCTCAGGATGAAACACGCTCCACACAAGAAGACTATGTAGAATTAATAAGAATGAATGAAGATATATTGGTGTTGAAACATCGTGTTGAAACACCTGGCTGAAACATGTTGCACGCATGAAGAAGACTATGCAGAAATAATAAGAATGTTCAATGAATGCAGATATGTTGGTGTTGAAACACCATGTTGAAAGACCATGTTGAAACACACACGAAGAAGACTATGTTAATATAATCAAGTGACTCAGTGAGACATTGTTGGGTGCTAAAATTGTCGATTTTTCCTTATCATTTCCATGCCATTTTCATCTCATTCTCTTGTATTAATTCATCCCTATTGTTTACATTTCCTATGAGAACATCAATTCTAGAGCAGGTATAATTAATTATTCTTTCAACATTGTGTTATGTTAAAACTTAATTCATAGTTAAATTGTAAACTTGAGTCTAGAATGATGTTTCCTTAGTCCTAATTTGGGTAATTACACAGTCATATCTATAAACCAAGGAGATGTACATATATGCAGATATATTGGTGTTGAAAAACCGTGTTGAAACACCTAGTTGAAACACACTTCATGCACAAAGAAGACTATGCAGAATTAATAAGAATGAATGCAGATATGTTGGTGTTGAAAACCGTGTTGAAACACCTGGATGAAACACGCTACATGCACGGAGAAGACTATGCAGAATTAATAAGAATGAATGCAAATATGTTGGTGCTGAAACATTGTGTTGAAAGGTGAAACACCATGCTGAAACACGCACGAAGAAGACTACGGGCCATCATCCATGGCCCCACCGATTCCATCATATATAGCTAGTAGAATTCTGAGTTACTCCACCATTTTCATCTGTGGCCGTTAGTAATAAGTATCTATTAATGGAAGGTATTGATAAGTTGAATGTAATCACCACCTCAAATAATAGATTTTTCTTGATGGCGGTCATTGGTCACTGGTCAGTGCCCGCATGTATGTTTCCACTTTTTGTGGTTTACCACCTACAATTATGTTGGTCACTATGACATGTCTTTGACATGATACTGTGAAATAATGATTGTTCCACGCCCTTCCACATCACCAAAAAAATACCAATATCGTCAGTTCAAGTTGGGGGGTATCCCATCATCCCTGAATAAATTATTCAACCACCATAATAAACATTCAATCAACATGGCTGTGAGATTGATTTTTCCCACAAAATTTGAATCACCACCATCCTTCCAAAAATACCAACAAATATCCTTCCATTGTTCCTGTGCGCTCATGCATGTTGAAGCTCTTAGGTCTGTGTTGGGAATTTTGAACCTGAAACTCCTTTGCAATATTGTAACAACTAATTACACAAAGGAACATTCAACATGGGAGGATTTGTATTCTACCATGAACTAATAACCATCGACGCTCTGTGTTGGCACCCAAAAGTCTATAGAACATTTGAAGATGTAGGGTGGGTAGCGTATTTCGAGTGGTTCAACGGGTTCGACAGTGATATTTCCCTAGAATTCACCCGGAATTTAACAGGAACCCATTCACATGTTATATGTTTGGAGATTAGTGTAAAAGAGGCAGTTATATCCTCTGTTACGAGGCTTCGCAGTACTGGCAAAAAATGGTTTGGATGAAGGACAACCATTCCTAATGAAAATAACACCTTCTTTAAGGAAGGAGAGAAAGTGAAACCTAGAGGACATGCCACAACAATAGAGGCTTTACCTCAACCTTGGGAACATGTTGTTGTTTTCTTGAAGAAATATATTACATGTGATGGTAGGCACAAGATTCTTTACACATATGATTTTGTTCTGTTGTCACACCTTTGTCATGGATCATTGATAAACATGTCTTATTATCTGTTAGAATATTTGAATAATATGGAGCATTATGTAAGACAATATTGTTTTCCCCAAGGTTTTGTCACGCATCACTGTCTGATAAAATTGATAGTGTTGAGAGCGTTGGAACTAAAAAACCAGAGATGGGTTCAATTCATTGCCAGGGGAGCAGTAGAAGATGATGAAAATGATGGCAATGAATCATAAGAGATGGTAGGAAGTATTGACAGGAGTAGTTTAGATAGGGAAAGCGAGGAAATAAAAGGAATTAATGAAGAGTTGGGACAATACAATGTTGCTAGAGAACTAGGATAGGGAGTGGTGATGTAGAAATGAGGGATATCCCTAGAGTTGTTATTTTAGAAGATGTACATATGGAAGATATTGGAGTGCAGATGGAGGAATATCTGCACCAAAACCTTGAAAAATCACCTACCATTATAGCAGAGAAAAATGAGCAATTGATAGAGGATAATCAACCAACACAACAAGAAGGAGGGGACACAAAAAAATAACCAAGTGTGGAAGAAACCACGACATAAATGAGGAAAGGATCAGATTTAGAGATTCCTTCTGGAGATATAGTGAAGGAATTAATTGTGAAGAGGTCACCATCACCTGAAAGGGAAGAAACTCCACCAAAACAGATTCAAGAGGTTGAAACAATGATTCAAAATGAGAATGTAATTGATTTTCAGAAAGAATCATTTTCTTTTCATGATGATTATTCCCATGTTTCCCCTGAATATGAAGTTTAAATTGTCTTAGAGAAATCTCCCCAAATAGTGCCAAATATATTAAGGAGGAAGAATCCATTGCTAATGTTTCCATCAACTTTCCCAAGTACAAGGAGAAGAACCAGGGCTATTGTCTCAACAGAAGAAACTAAACTGAAATGGAATAAATTGAGATTCTTGTGTTGCGTCCTCTTTCACCCACTGTTACAAAAGAACCACTTGGTGATGAACAACAACAAGAATTTTTTGTTGTAACGCAAGAACCAATTGGCAACTTGAGCCCAAATCAAAGAGTTGTTGAAACACAAGAACCTGTTGTTGAAAGAGGTAAATGTCAAATTCATTCCCTTTTATTTGAGAATGATTAATTGAAAAGAGAAATTCAGAGGCTTATGGGGGAATTGGAAGTGCTAAAAGCAGAACATGGATCCCAAAGGCCTTCAAATCATGATCTGGATTTATTAGTGCAAGCGACCCATGTTTTAGGAAGACATATTGTTCCATCAGAGAAGGATGAAACACATGAAACATTTAAGGAATATTTGTGTCCTAAGTGTGGGGATATTTATATATTGGCTGGGTATAAGGTGACCCTTCTTGAGCCCTCATCTTTGGGACTAATCAGAAGACAACAAGAGTTGGCTAAGGCAACAAAAAGAAATAAATTCACTTCCACACAAGAACCAGTGGCTAAGGAAGAAGAAAAGGACACTGATGAAACACATGAGAATGCCACTATAACACAAGAACGATTGGTACCTGATTTAAATATGCAGTCTAAAAAGGATATACAGGAAGTTGTCATTGTAACACAATAACTAGTGATGGCTAATACCATTGAACCAACCCATCCTGAGAGTACCACTACTATACAAGAACCATTGGTACCTAATTTAAATCAATACTCTGATGAGGCCATGGAAGAAGAAATTGTCACACAAGAACCAGTGGTTGAGGAAGATGAATTACCACAACCATATAAATTCATTGTTACACAAGAACCAGTGACACAAGCTCAAATTCCTCTGGAAATCAGTGATGAGGATGAACAAGAAGTTGGCCATCATGACAAAAAGGATAATACTATATTTTTGTTGGAAGAGATTGATAAATGGAAGCAACATGTTTCCATGTTTGGGGAAGGAATGATTATTTTTCCAGCCCACAAAAAGGCAATACAGTACCTTAGGGAGAAATACGCTAAATTTTTTACGTCTCATAAATTTAAATGGGAATAAATGAAGAAGGAATTGGGAGAGTTCAAGAAGTTGCAAGCTAAGTGCCAAATTCTACAACAGGATAAAAATCAAATGTATTTGTTAGCAAAAAAGCTCTTGAGTTGTAGAATCCCTTCTCTCTCATACCCGGTCTTCCCTCATGAACAATTAACTCTTTTTAAGATTAAAGATATTAAGGAAGGAAGGCCTTATAAAATTATTAGTGCCTTTGAGTTTTTAGAAAAAAAATCCCAAAGTGATTTCTCAAATCATCATTTCTTGTGTGAGCTTTATTTGCATGAACAAGCCTTCCTGTTGGATATAAAATTTAATCATGTTTCCTATGTAGGAGATGTGAAGCTGAGAGCCTTCACTTATTTTGTGAGCAATCAGGAAAAATGGTGGAATTCCTTCCACACAATCCAGAAGAATGAAGGAGAAGAAAAATTATGGATTAGGCATGAACCCCGTACTCCTGTTACTGTTTCTAATATACATCAACATCTACTCTCTTCATCTTACAGGACTAGAAAAGTGACATACCTTCAAAGGTTTGTCATAGATTCTTGTGTTAAAACAATTAATGATTAGAAACTGTTTTCACTGGAACATAGCATATTTAGATGGGAAGCATCATCTCTGGCCTTCAACACTAAGGATCCCTACAATCATGATAATTTTACCTATGATCTATCTCAGGTTCCTAACTATATTGAGTGAATTCATACTTTTGGTCCACAATGGTTGGGGATTAAATTTAATTTCCCTCTTATTTGGATGCCAACAAAGAAATATCAACATAAGCACAAATTTACTAATAAGACTAAAAGGCAATGTTGGGAAGAAGTGATTTATTCTAGGGGCTACAAGAATTTAGAAGAGAATGATGCATCATCCTACAATATTTCTAATTTTCATTGGAAAATTCCATGCCCCGACTCAGACTTTGATTCTGAGTGAGTGAACTTTGAAGTTGCATGGGGACATGAAATGGTGCAGTTGGGGGGAGATGTTGGGTGATAGTACTTGTTTTTCCATTGAGAACTAGAGAATTAACATTGTATATGGCAATTTAATCTCTTAATAAGAAGTGGAAATGTTCAATTGAATTTCTATTAATGATTAATTCTTTTTTCTGTGCTTGATTTCCTTTGAAATAACAAGACTAGATTACAAATCATTTCAATGATTCATAAAAATTTCATTGAGAGTCTACATGTAAAGTTTTTTTATTCATGACATTAAAATTATAAATGCATTAGAGGAATTTTGGTCTCATTGGTAGTTGATATCCTATGATGACTGTGTAGGAATCTAGTAGGCCAATACATAGACCATTTTTCTCTTCGCTTAGCAACTCATGGCTCATTCCTTTTATGAATACCACATGTATTCTCAAAGAAAATATAAATAAACATAATATATTCTAAATAAACCAATAAAGCTACTACAAATGGCTCAAGCTTTAGTTAAGCATCAAATGAGAACTAAAAGCATTCAAGGGACTAACACAATCTTTAATTAAAATAAAACCAAATTTCCAAAGTTAAAAAAAAGGTCCAAATGAAAACAACAAACAAACCATTAAAATTTTCCAAGATATCAAAGTTACAAATCCAAGAAATTTCATGCACTTGATTATTGAATGAGCCCATTATTTCTTAGAAGTTAGCGAAAGTCATGTTAATTAGTTATTTATCCTTTATACTAGGACACTATCTATGTGAAGAGATAGGTCTCAACTTCATCAAATTCCACCTTCATTTCCTGTCACAGATAGGAAAAAGAGAATGTCTTAGTTAATTATCAAACCATCAAACTTAAAATAGCTTGGATCAAATAAATGTAGCTTCAATGTTACACTATTTAATACAAAATATAGAACCTATTTTTACCTTAAATGAAATCTCAAATTTACATATGGTAATCTTTCTCCCATAAAGAATTAACTTTTCCCAATGTACTCCAAAAATAGATGAACAATTAAGTCAATAAACTAACAAGAATCACATAACATATACCATTCCATTCATTATTTCTACAACTCCAATCATAAAATAAGAGTCCCCTCATGTATATTGGTTTAAATAGCTTCTTGGGGTATATTAATATCCCAGTTCACATCAACATGTTGACCCTCATTTTCTATATTATGAACAGGAAAATTGATGGATGAACTATTATTATGACCCTCCAAAATATTATCTTTCATATCAAGTTTATTAGAGGAATTTTGTGTGTTGTATTCAACCCTTCTATAATAATCTGATCACCAAAGAGTTAGTGCTCTATCAAATGGAAAATTGTTTATGTAATAATTTGTTACATATAATATTAAAAATGTATTCATATGTTTATCAATATTGTTCCTCAACTTTGAGTTCAATAATTATAGTGCACTAAACATTCTTTCATCCTCCACCGATCCCAAAATCATGGTTGGACATAAATCTGCTAATTTGAAATATTTTGACATGTTTTCTTCTAGGTATTGGATTTCACCTAATTTAGTCCATAATCTTGTTATTGCACCATGTTCTAGAGGTTTCTCCAAACCACAATATTTAGCTAACATTGTTTGACCAAAAATATTGGTTTGTTGATACAACTTTGATGATTCTAATATACCTTCAATCTCTTCTCCTTTTACATTGTGATTCTTTCCAAATTGGTGCACTAAAATTTTTAATTTTGCTAAAAAGTCAACTCTTTTAGCCTCTCTATTGTGTTCAGGGCTCCAATATTGAGGGTATACCATAGACATGGCCTCCAATAATTCATCTCGAGGAAATTGTTTCCTTATCTCTGATGCTAGTGATTTTGCAATTTCGATCAAGTTGTGCTTCACTGAAATCACAACATTGTTGAATTGGTCTCTTGAAACATGGCACTCTTCAGTGATTCATCCCATATTTCTAACAAAATAAAATGGAACCATATACCCGCGCATTGCCATACATAGTATTCGTTTTCCATCGAACTTCACAAAAATTTCAATGTTTTCTATATCGATGAGAGTAGTCCAACCTTTAAATGTTGGACCTACGAAAGACTCTGGCATTGTATACAAATTATCCAATTGAAGACATGCTAATTTTATGGTATGTATGTATTATGCAATATACATTGTGTGGATCTGAGACATTTTCATAAGGAGATTCATTTCATAAAGAATAGGAATAATTCCATCCAATGTTAATAATGTATCTAGATCAGTTAATCGAAAGAGAAGATCATGACATTTGTCTACATTGAAGCGATGTTCATACATCACCCCTACTAATGATTGGTACTCACTAAATAGTCTTTGAGATGGCCCATTCAATGAGATCTATCTTGTATCAACATCTTTTAGTAGTTTTTTTCCATCTGTAACACCCTCAACAAATTGTTGAAACTCTTCAAATTACTTGGGGCTGTGGCAAAAATATGCATGAGTTTCACGTAAAATATCTTCAACTTTTGAAACCAGTGGAAACTTGCTTACTATTTTAAATGCAATATTTATTCTATGATTCATACAATGAATACTAATCATAAATGGTGAAGCTGATAGTTGTAGTTTGACACAAAGGCCATTCCTTTTCCCTTGCATGATTGTTGCTCCATTTGCTCTGACACATACCAACTTTTTCGCAATCACTAAATGATCCATACCACCAATTTACTTCAAAGTCTTGATGACAAGTTCATAAATAATTTGAGTTGTAGAGTTTTCCCTCATTTTATGAATCCCAAGTAAATATGAATGCCTAACATGATCATTAACCATATAAATGCTCATGCAGATCCATGAAGTATTATCAATAGTTGTAACTTCATCCAAAGACAATGAAAAAACCATAGCATTTGCAATATTCTATTTCAAATCATCATTTTCTACTTGAGCTAGATATTTTTCCCACTCCCAACCACTCATTACTGACCAATGAGAAGATGAAAAATTTGACACTTCAATGAAATATATAAAGTTCTTGTAATATAGAAAAATTGTCATAGGACGACCTCTAGATAAGATGTTAAATACAATGCTTAATTGCATCGTCTTGGATATCAAATTTCTTTCCATCTTCTTTCCAAATAGAGATGTGATGGTTCCTCCACTTTCCTCGAGTTTTCTCTTATTGATTAAGTATTTCTTATATTCATATTCATATTTGACATGTCGACATTCCTCAGAAGATTTCCATTTGATAATATATTTCTCCTAGCCATTTACAATTTCCTTATCATACACCTTTCCTGCATGCTTCTCTATTGTATCTAACTTCATCTGCAATTTTACTGTCTTTCCAATTTTCCAACTACATATAATGCATTTATCCTCTCATGAAGCCTCTTTCACATTTGTTGGAGGTATTGGTTCAATAAATGGAAATTTTGAGACTCGATCTGATTGGAATTGTCTCCCTATGTCCCATTGGCCTTTTTTCCTTTTCTGTGATTGTGAATGGTTTGTGTTTCCTTCCAAGGAAAAACCTTCAACATTGTTATTGTCAATTTTTGGTGAAATCATCTCAATTTGATCACTAGAGGAACCTATTTCATCATCTATTATATGGATATTAGATGCACTCTCAGAAGAGTTGACATCTCTTTGAATTTCACTGATGGGTTGTTCAAAATATATTGAATCATGAAGATAATCTAGGTTCTTGGATTGAGGCTTTTGAAAGTAAGAAAATACATCCCTCTGTTTTGATGTTTTCTTTCCACGATTGTTGTTTGACATCTCACTAAAATTTTCACAACTAGAATTTCAAATCGATCTAGAAACCAAAAGTGAAACCTGCATGAGACAAATAATATAAAATTAGTCATCCATTTGGCAAGTCAACACAAATGCAAGAGATGTAGTATCAATTTTAAGAACTCAATTCTTCTCAACAAGTTACAAAACCAACAATGCTTATCTAAAAATAAATCAGTTCAACATACATAGTATACAAAACTACTAATCTACTCCAATCACCGATTCACTAACCCAAACAATCACTTGTCATGACCCGAAGCCTCTGCTATCCTGGAGGGTCAAGGCTGGGCAGTGGGTGGGATCTATCACTAATCAGAATGACACTTGTGCGTAGAAACACACAAGAAAATAGAATTATGAAATAGGGTGTTTAAATACCGTGTTTCAGCACCAACTTGTGAAAATGATTTAAAAATGCCATTAGCTCAAAATGTTTAACATAGAACTATTGATCTACTCCAATCACTAACCCAAAAAATCACTCATCATGACTTGAAGCGTATGCTATCCTGGAGGTTGGGTGGGATATATCAATGATTCACTGATCAGGGTGATACTTGTGAGTGGAAACACACAAGAAATGAGCATTGGGAAAATAGTGTTGAAAGACCGTGTTTCAACATCAGCTTATGAGAATGATTTAAAAATGACCAGGTAATTTATCCAAACTTTGGGTAAGATCAAAAACTTAAAAACATAACCACTGAGCTACTCCAATCACTAACCCAAACAATCACTCGTCATGAAATGAATCCTATGCTATCCTGGAGGCTAGGTGGGATCTAGCACTGATCAGGATGACACTTGTGCAACGTGCATGGAAACACACAAGAAATGATCATTTGGAAAATGGTATTGAAACATCCTGATGAAACTGTAAATGTGTTGAACCTACACAAAATAGATCTATCTATAAAAGTACTACACACATTTGCAGAGAGAAATTTATAAAGAAGAAGAAGGAGAGAAAGAATAGAAGAGTTCCCATTAACTGTTGTGAATAATGAATAATTTACACATGATATACTCTGTATAACTCAATGAATGCACACTGGATGAGAACCAATGTGCCATAGTGGTGGTATAGAGTGATCTAGACACACACAATTAGTTATGGGAGTGAAATTCCACCTAGTCTAGCCTCTCATGCAGTTACAGGAGTGAACTGGCACCTAGTTGAGTTAACTAGTCAACTAGTCTTCAATTAACTGACTGAACAGATTCTAGTGAGGAGGAGATCAAGGAATCAAGGGTAATGTGCCAGTATGGTGATGATCCCAAGGCAAGTGCACATTATCATGGTGATTATCCCATTGTTTCATGGTGACAAAACCAATGCAACATCTAGACTCAACTCAACTAGTCAAACTGAAGTGTCAACTAAAAGAGAATATTCTCCAGGTGGAATATTCTCTCCTAAAATATAGGAGACTTGATAATGACTGATTATGACTAATAAACAAGGAAAAACATTAGGAAAAAGAAATCCTAGGTGTGTGTGAAGTAACTTCAACACCCCCCTTGAACATCACTATGGTGAAAATAAATAATGGGTCCTGACAATGAGGCCATGTTAGGTACCCAAATACAAAAGATACACTGAAATAAAGTGAGGAAAGAGGGAAAACCTCATGGGAAAACCCCCCCTCAAGGTAAAATGTATGAAAAAAAAATAACTACAGTTTCTAGGAAATTGTGTCCTTCACTCCAAGACGACTTCGCAGAGAATGAAACTTCTACTCAGTGAAGGTCTTGGTGAAGGTGTATGTTGTCTGTTCTGTTGAAGGAAAAAAATATAGGTCGATGATCCCCTCATGTACTAAGTACCAGATGTAGTGCATGTGGATATCGATGTGCTTGGTCCATTGCCTCTGAATTGGATCTATGAAAAACTTCAAAGTGCTCTGGTTGTCACACCAGATGATGATCGACCGATGAAACTGAATGCCCAAATTAATGAGAAAATGTTGTAGCCACATAGCCTGAACGATTATGTTAACTACCCTTATGTACTCTGCCTCATCTGAATATAGACGAATGGAAACTTGCTTCTTGCTCGACCAACATATAGGCCTGGAACCAAGACTGAGTGAGTAACCAGATGTGGACTTGCGATCAGTTCTATCGCCAGCCCAGTCAGAATCAATAAACCCGATGAGATCTAATGTAGAGTCTAATGCATAATGAATCCCAAAGGTGATGGTGCCCTATATGTATCAAAGGATATGCTTTGCATCCTTCCAATGTAGCTCATGTGACTCCTGCATGAACTTGGAAACTTCTCCAACTACATAGGAGAGGTCTGGTCTAGAGTGTGTGAGATACAACAAGCTCCCCACTAGATGTTTGTACAATGTATTGTCAACCAGTGGAGTATCCCTGCCATCCTCAAGTTTGACTCCTGATAGGAAAGGATTCAGAGTAGAATTGGAGTTTATCATGTGAAATATATCAAGGATATCTCTTTCATACTTGGCCTGAGATAGTTTGATGCATGATGCATCCTAACTAATCTTGAGTCTAAGGAAGAAGTGTAGCAGACCCATTTCCATCATCAAAAACGTGTCATGTAGAATCCTCTTGACTGCAACAATCGTTGAAGTCGAGAAACTAATGATCAACAAATAATCAACACATAGAACTAAGAGTAGAAGTGAATGAGTCATATTGAGCATGTAGACATTTGGGTCTGATTTACAATGTACAAAGTTATGTGACAACAGGTAGGAGTCCATCTTGGCATACCATCCCCTTGGAGCCTGCTTGACGCCTTAAATGGAATTCCTCAGTCGACAGACCAAAGATGAGTCCTCCATAAATCCATGTGGATGATCCATATAGATCTCCTCATAGAGATGACCATGAATAAATGCATTCTTCACGTCCATTTGATGGACTTCCCATCCTTTGGATGTCGCAATGGAAAGTTCCAATCGTATGGAATCCATCTTTGCTACTGGAGCGAAGGTCTGATCGTAGTCAATACCATGCAATTACTGAAATCCTTTGGAAACAAGCTTGGATTTGTATCTACTAATCTGTCCATCTGTTTCTCTCTTGGTCCTATAGACCCATATGAATATGAGAAGTTTCGTCCCAGAATGAAGGGGAACCAGATCCCAATTCTGGTTCTCGAGGAGGGAGTTGTACTCCTCCTGCATGGCGGATTCCCAAAAGGGATTTCCAACATCCTTGCCATCAGACTTTGGATATGAAGATTGAACCAAGAAAAGATGCCTGGAGGGAAATGGTTCACTGTCAATGAGTGCAATAGGAGGCTCCATGAAATCAAATTGATTCCTCCTAGTATCGTTTGGATCACCAACGAGATCCCCTACATCCTGAAGAGTAGTATGTTCCCACTTGGGCCTCTTCTCTAGCTCTGCAACTGCATCTGGATGATCTAACTTAGCATATGAATGTACTGAATCTGAATCTAAATCATTCAATTCCTATGAACCATAAATCTCATCTGAAGAAGAGTCAGCATGTGCATGCTCATCATCTCAGATAAGTGGAAGAATGAAGGTGTCTGCATGCGGTTGTTAAGATACATGCGAGACACTTTCCTCAAATTGAAAACTACGCTCAATGATGAGCTGGTCCGAGGAAGGATTGATAATCCTGTATCCCTTCACACTGTCAAGGTATCCAACAAAAATACACTCGGTGCTTTGTGGAACAAGTGCCTTCCTCTTTTCAGAGGGAATCTAGGCCCATGCACGTGAAACGAAAAATGTGAAAGTGGGTCACTTCCGGTTTGAGGCTGCTCCAAGCCTCGTATGGGATCCTATCCATGATAGATCTATCGGGAGATATGTTTTGGATGCATGTTGCACAATTAAGTGCTTTGGCCCATAGTCTCTATTGTAGTGACTTTTCATGCAGCATGAAATATGCCATCTCCTTTAGAGATCTATTTTTCTTCTCAACAACTCTATTTGTTGCAGAGTATAGGGAACTATGTGTTGCAACTGAATCCCTACCTCATGTAAAAAACTATGGATCTCATGATTTACATATTCTCCCCCATTATCAGTTTGGAGGACTTTGATCTTCTTTCCGGACTGTGTCTCAACCAGGTCTTTGAAGTCTTTTGAGGTGTTGAAAGACCTCAGTTTTCTGCCTGATAAAGTAGATCCATGTAAAACGTGAGAAATCATCAACAAAAATGAGAACAAACCTTACTTTTCTGATGGATGGGTGTGGAAAAGGACTCATAAGGTCATTATGGTTCAGATCTAAAGGTGCAAAAGCTCTCTGAAACTTTCCTTTGTCGAATTTATCTTGAGGGTGTTTTCCGAGAACACATCCCTCACATACTCCCTTGGAGAAATGGATTTCTATTAGACCATCAACCAGTATTTTCTTTCCAAGTTGTTGCATGTATCTAAAATTAAAATGTCCAAACCTTTCATGCCATATCCTACTACTTTCATCAGCATGAGTAAGCAGTAAAGTAGAATCAGGTTCAATGAATTCATAAAAAGTATACAATCTAGACTAATGATTTACCTCACCAGTAGAAACCCTAGAGTTGATTTCCATGTTGTAGATGTCCACGACATTTGATGTGAATATGAATTTCTTTCCAGTGCTGGAATTCATCATCTGATACACGGAGAGAAGGTTGACGGAAAGTTTGGGAATGTGCAACACATTCTTGAAGCTTTCGTTGGTGAGTTCAATCCTTCCTTTATCAGTGACTTCGACAAAAGAGTTGTCCCCCATCAGAATATGAGGACATTTGCATGCATCCAATGAATAATATAATTCTTTTGAGGCATCCATGTGATGTGATTCTCGTGAATCTATGATTCAAGCATACGGAGAGCAGTTGATGGAAATCAAGGCATGGATATAATTGCCTTTCTTGGGATTCTGATCTTTTGGCTTCTTATTCTTGGCACCCTTGGGGATGCGATCTCCAAGGTTGTTTCACTAAATTATTTGAGTCATTAGATCTATTTTGTTTTGCATGCATGCTGATTCTAGATGGAATCGTTTGTGATAGTACGTGCATTTCTCCGCTTTTCTTCCCTTTTCCTATTTGGATCCAGAGGCATCGGTGAAGGGTTTTGTGTACCCTTCTTTCTTAGGATGTGCATGAGATTTAATTTTTTATTTTTATTTATATTTATGATATTTATGTCTTCCATATTGCACAGTGAGTGCATGCGCCTTTGGGCCTTTGATTTTTTCCATGTTCATGAGCTTGGTTTGCTCTTACGTCGGGGATTCGATAAAGTACTCAAGAGAAGGCATCTTCTAGGTGGCTCTAGAAGATAATATGACATAATGGAATGTGTATACGAATACATATAATTCAGGACCAAGTTTGGAGAGAATGGTAAGAACCAGTTGTTTCTCCTCCTTATATTTATCAACCCCGCAAGCTTTGAGTTGTGACAGTAAATCATTGAATTTTGTAAAGAAATCTTGGATATTGTTGAAGCTTTTTGGATCCAATGTGAGAAATTAGACCTCCAATATGTGTCCCCTCATCTCAACCTGTTTTCCAAATATCCCTTCCAAGGTAGTCCAAGCTTCGTTGGGAGTCTCACAGGAAGATATGTGAAAAAGGAGATCGGGAGAAATAAGACTGCAAATTGTTCCAAGTGCTTCATTCATTCGATTTAAGTACTTGTATTTTTATATGGCTGATGCCAGTTATGCATTTGTATTCAAGTTTAACCTGTACACTCCTCTAGTTAGGAGATGTATGGCTATTTTCTCCTTCCATGCAAAGTATTTGTAAGGTGTAAGAATGAATTCTTTTTGGAAATCCATCTTTCCGTTGTCTTCAATCTTTTGTACATGCAAAACATTTTGGTGTATATTTTTCTTAGCAGTCTGTCATCTCTGATACCATGTAAATGTGTTTAACCTACATGGAATAGATCTATCTAGAAAATCACTACACACATTTGTAGAGAGAAATTTAGAAAGAAGAAGAAGGAGAGAAAGAATAGAAGAATTCTCATCAACCATTTTGAATAATGAATAATTTATACATGATATACTCTCTATAAATCAATGAATGTGCACTGGAGGAGAATCAATGCACCATAGTGGTGGCTAGAGTGATATGGACACACACCAGCAGTTACAGGAGTGAACTTCCACCTAGTCTAGTCTCTCAGGAAGTTACGGGAGGAACTGCCACCTAGCTGAGTTAACTAGTCAACTAGTCTTCAATTAACTGACTAAAAAGAGTGTAGTGAGGAGTAGATCAAGGAATCAAGGGTAATGTGCCAGTATGGTGATGATCCCAAGGAAATTTCACATTATCATGGTGATGATCCCAATGTTTCATGGTGACAAAACCAATACATCATCTAGACTCAATTCAACTAGTCAAACTAAAGTGTTAACTGAAAGAGAATATTCTCTAGGTGGAATATTCTCTCCTAAAATATATTAGATTGGATAATGACTAATTATGACTAATAAACAAGGAAAAACCTTAGGAAAAAGAAATCCTAGGTGTGTGTGAAGTAGCTCCAACAAAAACACCGTGTTTCAGTACTAGCTTGTGAGAATGATTTAAAAACGCCCAGGTAATTTAATAATTTATCCAAATTGTACAGTTTAGTCTGTGAGTAAGCTCAAAAAGTTAAAAATGAAACACACAACTACTGATCTACTAAAATTGGCAATCAATAACCCAAACATTGAACAATCATTGATCATGACTTGAAGCCTCTGCTATCCTAGAGGTTGGGTGGGGTGTGGGATCTATCACTGATCAAGATAAAACTTGTGCGACGTGCATGGAAACACACAAGAAATGAGCAATGAGCATTGGGAAAACGGTGTTGAAACACCGTGTTTCATCACCATCTTGTGAGAATGGTTTAAAAACACCCAGGTAATTTATCCAAACTGTGGGTAATCTCAAAAACTTAAACATGTTACACAAAACTACTAATCTAGTCCAATCACTAACCCAAACAATCACTCGTCATGACCTGAATCTTGTTTCCTCTGTTATCTTGGAGGTTGGGTGGGCTCTATCACTAATCAGGATAATCCCTACTAGGTCATGACAAATAATCCCTACTAGTACTAGCATATGCTCTTAATGAATTCGCTGTTAGAACTTGTTTTTTAGAAATTCACTATGGAGACAAGTTCCCGTGAAAATATTTTAAATAAAATCGGTTGATGAGTCACAGGCCACTTGTCAAAAAATTCATTTTGACTGACACGTGGCACTCTTTTGGGGTATTTTTTCAGATCATTCACATTTTTTTAGGTGACACGTGTCACTCACCTTTTGCATGACATGTCATCGAAAGTGACAACATCACTACCACATCACTGCCACATCTAAGTCAGAGAGATCTTTCTTAGGGAGATTCGGATAAATCAAAGAACAGGTTCAAAAATGTTGGAGCACCAAAATACAAAAGCACTTGTAAGTTTGCTTAGTGAAACACTAAGCAAACATAGTTAATTAAAACAGGTTTAACTAGTTGTGATTAACGATAAGTAATCACTCTGTAGATTCGGCCTTCGAGAGATATCTATTGTCTTGCAATAAAAACCCCCAAATGACGAACTGTCAAAGTACTACTACTCATTGAAAAATTAAAATTGGTTGATGAGTCAGAGGCCACCTGTCAAAAAATTCATTTTGGCTAACACATGGCACTCATTTTGGGAATTTTTGTCAGATCATTCGTACTTTTTTAGGTGACACGTTTCACTCACCTTTTTTCATGACACATCATCGAAAGTGATGTCATCACTGCTACATCACTCCAGGATATTGTTCTTCGGGAAATTCAGATAAATCAAAGAACAAGTTCAAAAATGTCGGAAGTTGGAGCACCAAAACACCGAACCACTTGTGATCATGATAAATAAGTGTCAAGACACTTAGCAAACTTAATTAATTAAAATAGGTTTAATTTTTTAACTAGTCGTAATTAATGATGAGTAATCACTCCGTAGATTCGGCCTTCAGAATATATCTATTGTCTTGCAATCAAAATCCCTGAATGTTGAACTATCGAAGTATTACTACTCATTGAAAATCGGTTGACGAGTCATTCGTCACCTATCAAAAACTTCATTTTGGCTGACACATGGCACTCTTTTTGGGAATTTTTGTTAGATCATATCATCATTTGCATTTTTTTAGGTGGTACATGCCACTCACCTTTAGGATTTTTCATGACACATCATTGAAAGTGATGTCATCACTACCACATCGATGCCACATCTGAGTCCGAGAGATTTTTCTTCAA
The DNA here is from genome assembly GCA_010110895.2 of Picea sitchensis. Classification (NCBI taxonomy): domain Eukaryota; kingdom Viridiplantae; phylum Streptophyta; class Pinopsida; order Pinales; family Pinaceae; genus Picea; species Picea sitchensis. The sequence goes on from SNQJ01S0004516.1 coordinate 107,181, forward strand.
GAGATTTAGATAAATCAAAGAACAGGTTCAAAAATGCCAAAGCACCGAAATACCGAAGCACTTGTAATCAAGATAAATAAGAAACTTAAAGATTTAACCAGTCATGATTAACAATAAGTAATGATTAATCACTCCGTAGATTCATCCTTTAAAAGATATCCATTGTTTTTCTTTCATGAATCATAACCCCCGAATGTCAAACCTCCGAAGTACACTATACAATGTATGTTATCTTAATTACATCCATTAATAATACACCCAAATGGGCCACTAGGCCCTAGCTAGGATTAAAGATTGGGATAAGTTTTGAAATTTATGACCTCCATGTAATAAATTTGACGAATTTAGAAATGATTACTTTGTCAGTAGATTAATACAAATATAACTAGACATTAAATTTTGTTGTAAATAAAGGAATTTCAATTTTCAATTTTCAAGTTTCAAATAATTTCTCCATTAGCATATGAAATTTTTGTATTCATCATTGTGAGGTCACAGGTTTTGCTTCTGGTTGGAAGGTTAAAAATTAACTTCATCTTTCGAAAATCATGGCATCACGCAAAATAGGAAAGAATCAAGATTTATCGACTGACGAATCAAACCCAAATGTAGATATACTCTCAGATACTACTTCTCAATCGACATATGTCATCAAATCTTGGAAACAAGTTTATGACATTTTGGAGCACGAACTTTCTAATTCTCTCTATCCAGATGCTTCAGCGGAAGAAAACGATGATACATTTTTAGCTAATCTTATACATGTGGCAAAATCCAAATTACATAAAGTTGTTTCTCAGCCTAAACTTATGCCTTACACTGATATGATAAGTTGGGCCCTTGAACACGTGGATATCCCAACAAGAAGCATATTCAGTCACTAGAAGACCTTAGTTGGCTCTTTTCAACCCGAGGATATTCAAGTAATGTATAAATTATCTTCTAAACCCAAATATACCTACAATTCATCTTTATATTAAAGTTTGAGGATTAGGAATGCACTGCATATGATAGAACCTCCCATGATATAGTGAAAACCTAGTGGGGTAATCCAAGCAAGTTCAAATCTGATACCCATGGTGTATATTCTACAACATCATGTGATGCTCATATCATGTATATCACCATGATGCTCTGTAGAATGTTCGGTAGAAACAATTATACACACTTTACTATAGAATGGGTTCCCATAATCCATGAGTTTGCTGGGGGTTACACTTTTCATTGGGGAAATATATTATCAGACAATTTAACCAAGGAAATTATGCAATACAAGATGCTTAAATCTAAACGAGAGCATGCCCCATTTTGTATGTCTTCATTCATTATGGACGCAATCTATTTCAAGACTCCATTTCCTTTCATGAATTAGAGTTGGACTTCGACTAGCACTGAGCCCATACATTTTTATCACTCTAAATTATGGGAGGAAAATTCAAAGGACTTCTTCTATGAAATTTTTCATTATGTAGTAATCCCAATTCATGAAGCTATCTGTGGACAACCTCCCCCTAGAATTTCATAATAGATCATTGGAAATTTAGGTGCTATCACAAATTGGTATGTTGAGGAAAATGTTTCTTATATCAGAGTGTTCAATAGTCATTTATCTATGAGTACTCTCCCCATATTCCTACCTGACGGACTGGTTTGCAGAGAAGTAGATTATCAAATAGTATCAGGAGGAATAACTAAATAATTTAAGGTGACACATAAGAGAGTGTGTCCAACCTTTCCCATACAAGTTGGCATGTTTTCGTTATCTGATTTTGGACACGTTAATGTTGAATATTCAACCTTAGAAGATATCAAATTGGTTGATATTGAGTATAAAAGGCATGATCCTCACAGAGTTGTTTAAAATCATATAGCTCAATTCAATATGAAAATATATATACATGAAGATTCCCCCTATGATGAAATTTTCAGAGAAGCAAGATCATATGATGAAGTTGAAAGAAGATTTCAAATTTTCCTCAATATCAATAGTCAGGCTTCCTGAATTTTTTGAAGAACAAAAGGAATAGTCTATCCAAGGTCTTGTAGGGAGAACAAAATCCAACTTTACAGGTGACAGAATTGACAGAGCCTAAGAAACATAGCTTTCCTGATGACAAGGCTAAGGAAGGGGAGAAGAGCTCAGATACATTATCCAAATATGCAATAATATCAATACCAGGTAAAGATGAACAAACATTATTAACATCATTTGATGCTTTGATGAATAATGGGCATAATTTTCCTTTATCATCACAAAATACTAAAACTACAGTGAAAGATGCCACAAACTCAGAAGGATCTATTGCACTCAGTTCTCCCATACCATCGTTAACTCCTCTAGCAACAAGTTTTGAGTTACTTGGTTTATAGATTATTAATATAGATGAACTCACACCTATTCAACTTGAAGAAATGCCTCCATCAAATTTATTTTTCAACAAGAAAAAGAAGGCTATCATAAGAAAGGAATCTCGACAGAAACAAGGAGTAATTACCAAAAAACAGAAAATGATATATGATGGACAGGTACAGAGTGAACCTGAATTTGCAAAAGAAGTTGTAGACTCATTGGGAGCCTTTGCAACTGATAACTAGTGGTCAATGGATAATCTCAAAAAACAACTGGAACAAAAGAGTCTTCTGGTTGAACAATTAGATAATGATATGAAACATATGAAAATGACTGGCAGAAATAAAATCAATTTTGATACAGAGAAAATCAAATGGGTTTTTGAGAAACAGATAAAGAAGTTAGAAGAAAAACATGAATTAAGTTAAATGTTATGTTCTTTCCTTGTATTTCAATTTCCATTTTCTTTATGACACTTGTGAGTGGAAACAAACAAGCAATGAGCATTGGGAAAACGATGTTGAAACATCGTGTTTCAACACCAGTTTGTGAGAATGATTTAAAAATGCCCAGGTAATTTAATAATTTATTATTTATCCAAACTGTAGTCTGTGAGTAAGCTCAAAAATTGAAACACGGAACTATAGTACTATTGATCTACTCCAATCGACAATCACTAACGCAAAAAATCACTCATCATGATTCATGACCTAAAGCCTCTATTATCCTGGAGGTTGGGTGGGGTTGTGGGCTCTATCACTGCTCAGGATGACACTTGTATGATGTGCATGAAAACACACAAGCAATGAGCATTGGGAAAACAGTGTTGAAACATCGTTTTTCAGCATCGTCTTGTGAGAATGATTTAAAAACGCCCAGGTAATTTAATAATTTATCCAATCTGTATTCTGTGAGTAAGCTCAAAAACTGAAACACAGAACTACTGATCTAGTCCAATTGGAAATCACTAACCCAAACAATCACTCATCATGACCTGAAACCTCTATTATCCTGGAGGTTGGGTGGGGCTGTGGGCTCTATCACTGATCAGGATGAAACTTGTGTGACATGCATGGAAACACACAAGTAATGAGAATTGGGAAAACGATGTTGAAACACCGTGTTTCAACACCAACTTATGAGAATGATTTAAAATCACCCAGGTAATTTAATAATTTATCCAAACTATAGTCTGTGAGTAAGCTCAAAAACCGAAACACGTAACTATTGATCTACTCCAATTGAGAATCACTAACCCAAAATATCACTCATCATGACCTGAATCCTCTATTATCCTGGAGGCTAGGTGGGGTTGTGGGATCTATCATTGATCATGATGACACTTGTGCAACATGCATTGAAACACACAAGAAATGAGCATTGGGAAAATGGTGTTGAAACAACATATTTCAACACCAACTTGTGAGAATGATTTAAAAATGCTCAGGTAATTTAATAATTTATCCAAACTGTAGTATTTGAGTAAGCTCAAAAATTGAAACCCAAAACTATTGATCTACTCCAATTGGAAATCACTAACCCAAACAATCACTCATCATGACCTGAAGCCTCTATTATCCTGGAGGCTGGAGCCTGGGTGGGGTTGTGGGCTCTATGATTCATTGATCAGGATGAAACTTCTACGACTGTTATTGGATAAATCCGTAGGTGMGGACACTAACCGATCTCCCTATATCCACCTGGATCTAGAACAAAGCAAGACAGAACATGACTCTTTCCTAGATTTTGACCATTGAATTAAATAGGAGGCAAGAACAAATGACATACCTTATTATCGCTTCCTATGGTCTTTGTTGCTCCTGCTTCGCTCCAGTGCTCTCATGTAGTCAAGACCAAGACAACACAAACCAACCAAAGTGAAGAAACCACAATCTATTCAACCGTCAATCTATGTATATGATCAAGGAATTATACAATAAAGTGGAAATAACTTTATGGGAAAGGGACATATTACTGTATCATATTGATGGAAAGTAAAGATTACAACCTGAGCCTTGATGTCACAAACTTCCTTTCAATGGCCCTTGGCTCCAACACACACACTTTCTCACTTGCATGAAGAAGATCAAAACCTTTATGATATCCTTGCTGGAGTTTCCTAGCTTGTTGTTCAAGCTTCAATCCTTCACACAATTATTTCACTAATTATCCAATGAATCTTGATTAACCTTGTTTGCTTAACCTTTTACATGAGAATTCCCTCAATATATAGGAGACAATGAATTAGTTACTTGGATAAGAATGATCCCAAAATATCAGGGAATCCAGTACTAAGATAACCATTCGAATGCCATCTCATCCTTCTAGAAGATTCCCTTTTAGAAGCATCGATAATTCATCTTTTTCCTTACTTTAGAAAGAGTTCACACCCTAGCAGTTCAACACAGTGCGAACTTCTCGCACCCTGGATTAAGGAAGCCTACGAGAATCATGCATTCTCGCAGGCAAATATACTAGTAGCCTGCGAACAATCTCCAAAAATGAGTTTTCTGGAAGAGATGAAAGTAATTTTTTCTCAAGAGAAAGTTCTTATGAAGAGCCTGAGTACACCATCATCAATACATCATCATGATAACCAGAATCATGGGTAACAGAATGCCCCCCAAAGTATGAGGTTGGAACCAGTGACAGTCGATAGACTTTGTAAGCTGCATGTGTGTGTCGAGAACCAGGAGCACATCTAATCGGAAACCTGCGAACAACCAAACATCTATGGAATATCATATATATATCAATTATAAGGTAGGCATTCCCATACTCATATCACAGACTGATGACATTATATACATGGGTCATGGCCACCAATCATACACTGTGGATCCATGCCATCGAAATATAGCATAGCCACCGGAATACACTGTGGATCTATGCGAGAAATTTCAAATCAAGACGACATAGCCACGATACATACACAGTGGATCTATGTGTCACAAATTATACATACTCCATCGCAACCTGGATCGCAAAGATGATATCTAGGGTCTTCAATCTCGTCGCCCAAAGTACAAATCTAACCATGTGATTACATGTGTTGAAGTTGAACATGGTAGAAACCACTTGATTACCGGTCATTGATGAAACCATTAACAAGTGCGAGGGAACTCACCATTCATGTCAATGACTCCCAATGTACCATAGTACAATCCATTGGGTGTGAATAAATGAGTTGAAGTCGAACATCCGATGGAATCTTTTGATCAGGGGTCAATGATGTAAACCCACTGTCGAAAGCGAGGAAAATTGCCATTGAGGCATGCAAGCTCCAAGGTACCAAATAATTTCTAGGTCGTGATTCCGGATAATGAGTTGAAGTCGACGGAACAAAAACTCGTCACAGGAGGGCCTTGATGTATCCCCCATCAATGACACGAAATGAGTAATAGATTTTGAAGGTGAAACAGAGTAGGATATGAATTGGACTAGACATAGGGAAGGCCGACACGGAGAGAATGGATAACTGCAGATGGCCGACTCAATATAGGTTTCATATGGACTTCTCTTGAACATATGAACGACACGACCAACGATTTGGCAGCGTTGACTCAAAGACGACACAGGGAATGACCTTGTAATAAATCGAATGAGAGACAAATGTATTTCCCAAACCGGCTTCAAATGATGAATAGGGGGTGTCATGTTCAAGAGCGACACTTACTGCCAATCAATACGAAGATGAAAATATATACCTTTTCCCAAATTTTCCCCCACCATTTCTGGCGAGTACCTCTTTATTTTTACACAAGCTTGAGGAGGATAACATATGCTTGTTGATGTAAGCTCATCCTTCGAATGAGTCCCTCGGAGTATGTTTAACGAACCCTAAGAAGGAGTGGTTCGGTCCCATCATGGGTCTGTAAATGTTTGTTTAATGAGTCCAGAGATAGAAAACTCGAAGGTTTTTTCAATATTATAGAGTTTGGAAAAACACTTAAAAGAGAACTCTCTCAGTTCCTTTTTCGTAAAATAGTCTGGATGAGACCGAAAAAGAGATAAATTATCGCTCACCAGATGCTTACTTCAAATACTTTATCGAGCGTGAAAATAGCAAGGTCACTCGGTGATCTTTTCATGTTTAGAGAGTCTGAAAAGAGCTTAAAGAGAACTCCAGGAGGTTCCTTTTTCGTATAACCTTTACGAGTCTGAAAAAGTGATAAAAGTATACTAGGCTACATTCTCACTTATTCACGAGCATGAGAAAGAACAAAGACTAAGCTCGGTAACTTATTCTTATGTATTTACGAGCATGAGAAAGAACAAAGACTAAGCTCGGGATTGTTTTCATTTTTATGCAAGCTTTAAAACAAAACAGAACTATGCTTGGAATAGATTTTAATTTTTACACAAGCTTAAAAGCTAAACAAAACTATGCTTGGACCTGGTTTCATTTTTACACAAGCTTGAACCAGAGGAAACTATGCTTGAGGTAAGTGGTTTCATTTTTAAACAAGCTTGAACCATAGAAAACTATGCTTGAAACTTCCCAACGCATGGTTGGTACTTAGCCCCCAACTTAAGAAGCTAGTGGCTCAAACTTCAGCATGAAGTCCAGAGGCTGTAAGAAAATGCCCCCCAAGCTTCGTTTCATCCAACTACAAAGGAGAATGAAATGAAGCTTCAAATACTAGATGAAGGACTTGACTCCAATAGAGAGGGGGAAAACTATTTCATTTTTTAACGATCTTGACATAGAAACAAGAACTATGCTCGTAACCTCTGTTTCATTTTTTAACGAGGTTGCTACAGAGACACAAAATCTATCCTCAAGTGGTTTCATTTTTTAATGAGCTTGAAATTAGAAAACTATGCTCAAAGACCTTTGTTCTTGATCATGGATTCCAAGAGGACAATGCTCCGAAATGACACCATGTCAAGGGACAAAACTCGGTCATGGATTCCAAGAGGTCTTCACTAGATGGAAGAAACACACTCTGGAAGGACACCATGTCAAGGGTCACGACAAGAGGAAAGAGATCAAACTCTAACAACCCTATCGAAGAGATCACCATGTCAACTACTGGATCTAAGTCATCAGAAGTTGAAGCCATGGGCGACAACGCCACATAATTGACCTTGGGCGGGGGCGATACCGTCTGCATATAAGAACCATTCAAGGAGGCAATCTAGGCGGGGTCAATGAATGAAAGTTGATCAATAGTCACAACCCGTCCATCGTCAGGGAAAGATATCACACGAAAAAGAGTAGACACAATAGCTTTCATGGCATAGACATAATCTCTCCCGAGGAGTAAAGAAAAATCCAAGGGATCTTGGACTACCATGATGTCAATGAAGACAGTTTTCCCTCCCAAAGTTACAGGAAACTGAGGAAGGGTCCCTAAAGGTTGACTAGTTCTTCTGTTAAAACCTAACAGATTCTACGTAACTGGCACAAGTGGAGGACAACCCAAAGCTTGTCAAGCAATAGAGGACAAAATACTAACAGACGAACCTTCATCTATCAACGTCTGAGGAACGTCCCGACCACAAAATTGCACTGTAATCTAGAAAGGAATGTAAGAGGGAAGTCGAGGTCCAGTTAGCACACCCCAATCAAAACCGATGGCCTCATTACTTGGAGAGGGTTCCACGGGAGAAGGAGGAATAGTCCCCGACACAGCAGAGTCTGTATCAACGAGAAAAACATGGGCAGTATCGGGTTTACTCTCTAGCGGGAGAGTAGGATCGACTGATGGAGAGATCGGATCGACCACTTGAGTTTCATTTTGCAAGGAGAGAATGGGGTCAACAGATGGAAACGGATCAACCACTTGGGTGACACTCTCTAATGGGAGAGTGGGATTGACCAAGGATGGGATCGGATCGACCGTTTTAGTTTCACTCTCTGAGGGGAGAGTGGGATTGATCGAGGAAGGTATCAGATCAACCACTTTTTCAATTGGTTCAACTAAGGACGTGACTAGATTGACAACATGATCAACCGGATTGACCGGTGAAGGGACCGGAGTGATCATCCCATCAACTACCGGTGGGTTGAGCAAAAAATTACGATAAGCAGCTGGAAGTTGAGGTTGTGAAACAGTCACGTCTTCCAGTAATTTAGAGGCTTCGTCCATACAAGGGCAAAGGTGAGTGAGATGACTCCCTTTGCATAACATGCATGGGAACTTGGCTCTACTTTTCTTCTTCCCAACCATATCATGACTGGTTGAAGGGGGGTAGTCAACATGTTGTTCAAAGGCTAACGAAGTGGGTTGGTGAGGATGTGTAGACCATGCTTCTATAACCTTGGATAGACCAGGGAAATCCTTAAGAACATGGCTACCCTTACAAAGCCTGCAAGGGTACTTGGGCTTACGGGTTGTTTGGGTGATCTGGACATCATCAACACTCCCAACACGATTAACAGTAACTAGTTGTTTTCCAACATGTTTGACAGTGGTTGGAAGTTTGGATCCTTGCTTATTTTTCTTCTTCTTATTCTTTCGTTTCTTCTTCTTCTTATTCACCGGGTTACTAGCTTTAGAACTTTCACTCGATGAAGAAGATGAAACGGAAGGTGACATTGGAAGCGAAGAAGGAGAAGAAGAACTTACTGGTGAAGAAGGTGAAGGATCAACATGAGGTTGATGTTCTTGGGGGGAAGTGCTTACGACCCAAGCACTTACTGCATTCGGGATTACCTGAGTGGAAAACAACCATACCGGTAATCCAATAGTGAGACCTGGAAGTCTCAAAGTAGTGATCTGAGGAGGACCAATGTTTCCATAAGAAGGAAAAACAAAAGGTTCCCCTGGAGCAGAGGTTCCTTCATTGGTCATTTCGGGAACTGACGCCATTAAAAACAAAAATCCAATCTAGAGTCCTCTAAGGGAAACAAACAACACACGCTAAAAATCTAGTAAGCAAGCAAGCAAACAAAACCTTCTCACGGTGAGAACACTAGTTGGTGATGAAATCCAACGTCGCGGGAACAAAGTACGAAGGGGCTGAGATAGAGCGGGTGGAAAAGTTACGTTGATGACCTGCTTAACGAACTTACACCCTGGTGCAAGCTCTCACACATAATCGTGGGTATACCCTCCAAGGAGCCCGAGTGAGTTTGGTCAACGTCAATTCCAGGTACCGTGAAGAATTTCCCCTTCACAGTCACCTCAGGTAAGAACCTAGAAATATAGGCCACTAAGGTCACCACCAACAACAATAAATCCTGGGGGGATAGTCGACAATCCGATCCACACGCAAGGGTAGGGTATCTAGCCTGAAATCAACTCAAAAGGCTTCCACTCATCATTGTGGGTATACCTCCAAGTGATCCCCATAATACGTGCAATCTCTACACTGACACCAACAAAGCAGGGTGAGTAACTCTTCCAATATCAATGTGACCTCATGATTGACCCTTGTGTTAGAAGGGCTTCCCTGGACAAAATGTAATAAGTGGATTTAACCGCTCCCTAACTCAAGATTCTGTGTTTGTTTGTAGCTTTGGAAAGTTATATTTCACACCTATTCCAAAGCCCTACAACTAATCTAATGTAGGTGTGCTACCAAAAAATATAAAAATGTCTAATCAATTTTTATAAGCGCTTTATTTTATGGTTGTTGTTACTCAAAAGGGAGATGGTGTGGACAATATGGTTTTTTGACCGACTCAAAAATTATGCAAAGATATGAAGATGCAATATTTTCCTTTCGATGAAAGCTATACTACGAGAAGGATAAAACATTTATCATTCCCATATGCACAATGTCCCAAAATATATTAAACTCATCAATATCAAGATTCTCAAGAAATGAGAAAAAGGTATTGAACACCAATGCACGATTCATGCCCCCCCAAGGCCATGAGGGGGAATTTTTTTCATAATTTAAGATAAAAAAACACCAAGAATCATGCAATTTCGCTACTTCAAATGCAAGGATGCCCCCAATCTAATATAAAGCAAGAAATTAAATCTTTTTGTTTCAAAAATTTCACTAAAAGCAATAATGAACTTTGTTAAAACAAAGAAACCC
>SNQJ01S0004516.1:121122-132050 GCA_010110895.2 Picea sitchensis
TTTTTTTTTTCTTTCTTCTGAATTTGACGTATTTTTGTGTGTTGTTGTGTTGAAGATTTTTGCAAGAAAAAATAGGGGTTTCGGTGGGTGAAAAAACCCTAAGGTCAATGTCCATTCCCAAATCGAGGCAAATCATGGTCCTTGGCCCTGTGAAACAACTAAAATTGTGGGCTAAAACCTCAGAAGATCAATGGATACTCCCAGAAATCGAGTGAAATTGAGGATGACCGCCATTTTTCGAAGGAGAAAATGTAAATAATATTTAAATTTCGACCGCTAATTTTGGGCTAAATATATAACTAATATTTTTTTTTAAATAAAGGAGGGCAAATTGGGATTAATATATATATTTTTTTAATATATAAAATTCGCCTTTACAACATTTGAAGGGGCTAGATTTCGCCCATGGGCGAAATTTTGCCCCTAAAATTTTCTATGTATCTAACCCCAATCTTGTAAATATTTGGATATATATATATATATATATATATAGAGAGAGAGAGAGAGAGAGAGAGAGAGAGAGAGAGAGAGAGAGATTACTGAATTTCACTTATTTTTGTGTGTTGTTGTGTTGAAGTTTTTTGCAAGAAAAAATAGGGGTTTCGGGGGTAAGCACACACTTTAAGGAAAAGAGTGAAAAACAAAATGCCCCCTCCTCCTTGATAAAATTTACTATATATTTTGTGTTAGCTTACTTGGTTGAAAGTTATTTTATGAAATAATAGGTCTTGAGTTCAAGTCTTTCTTTTCATTAAGCTATTTTTCGAAAAAGTTCATGCACCTTTAGGTTATCACATAACTTTATTAAAAAATGCATTTCACTTAAATTATAAAATTGATTCGCTATAAAGTAACTTTAACGTTATTTTTTTAAAGTAATTTTTGCATTCAAGTTTAATTTATAAAGTAACTTTGATGTAAAAGTGAATCTCCCTTATTTTATAGAAGTGGGTCACTTCATGTAAACATAACTTATTTGTAAAAGTGATTTTACAGACAAAGTTAGATAATGGAGGGAATTTCTTTTTTATTCAACAAACTCATTGTGCAGACATCGTCACATGGGTCAACCTCTACCTACACTGTGGCACTTTGGTTATCTTTTATGTCTTTCTTAAAAATGGCATAACTTTGTCATCTAGAGTCCATTTTCTATGCCCTTTTTTTAATATGTCTATTTTTTTAGAGCTTTCCATCTATATAGTTAATTTTTTTATTTTAAAGGTATATTACCTATATGTTTTAATATGTCTACTCCAAGTGATATTTCGGTAACTAGTTCCAACTACTTCTCATATAATTCTAATATGGAGGATGTACTATGAAGTAAAATAATTTATTAGATTACCTTGGGAAAATAAATTTCCCTGAATGATGACTCAAAGAAATCCAAATGGGATAGTAAAAATGTTGAAGCACACAAATTAATTCTAATGTCCATCTCTAGTGATTTATGGTTTCACCTTCAAGGAGATGACAAAATAGATGATGCTTGGAAAAACATGGAAACCCTATTTGGTAAACACAATGAGAATTGACCCCACAAGCTTCAAAACCAATTGATTTCTTTAAATACCAGTGATTTCTCTTGCATTGAAGATTAACTATCTATTCTCAAAACACTTAGACTTTAATTGAAGATTGTAACACAAAAAAGATGTATGCCCAATTGAGATAAGTAATTCTCGCTAAGTTTGGTAGTGCATATTATATTTTTTTATCTACTTTTCACTTCAATATAGAATATCTTGGGGTTGCTTACACACTGCACGATCTTGAATCTTTTTGTAACTATTTGATTAGAGCAAAAGATAAACTATTTCATCTTGGACTGATTAGAACTGCATGTACATCTAACAAAGCCTTAGTGGCCCAATAGAAGGATAAATTCAAGCATACAAAGAAGATAAAACCACACAACAACGATAAAAATAGGGATCCCAAACCCTCTAAAGTAGCTCCTACTCCCAATGGTGACAAAGGGACAAAACGAAAAATTAAAAAAATTGAGAGATTGCAATTTTTGTGGGAAAGATGGTCATCTAGAGATTAAATGTTTTAAGAAGATGGAGGCATTTTGATGCTTAAATGCATGCATCATAAGCTTAAATGATGATATTGATGTATGCATGCATGCCTTATTTCATCTGTCACGTAGTTGTTGATATGTGCCCACAAAATTGATATGTGTGAAAAGTTGATATGTGCATGCACAACCTACCCAAAACCTTGGGTTTCAATAGCCCCCCAACCCTATTACTTGGCTTATCCTTGAGCCAATGGCACTAATCATGGTGTGGTTGAAGAAATCGATGGGAATTTCTTCATGAGTTCTTAGAGGAACTCTCAGAATTGTCTATCAACGTCATCTACAATTTTGTGCATCTTTTGAGTGAGTTGGACCTCCTGATCTGCATCGAGTGTTGTGACTTGTGGAGCTTGAAGGTTAATGAGATACATTTTCTAAAGAATAAGGGAGACTGTGACGTGTGATACTTCAAGCTATGTATAAAATATTTGGGCTTGATCAGTCATCTCATTGGCTATTCTAGATATAGTCTTCTATTCCTCCAAGGTTGTAGTAATTTTTTTTTCTTATGGGAAATGGATGACATTGTAGATTGTTTCTCACTAGAGCATAAGGTTGTCAGGTTTCTCTTCTACTAGGAGACTTTTTTTTTTATCTCATATGTGTTCGTCAATGGTTCCAATCTCAAGAGGATTATAGAGGTGATTCTAGAGCATGAAACTATAGTCAACCGACCCTGGAAAATCCGTTATTCATGCCTAGCCATTTTGGAGTGAATCTTCAACCACAATGATCTTTTGTTGTAATTATGGATCCTCTAGGGTAGAATATTGGAGCCTCGTGCGAAGTTTAAGGTTCTATGACTCCAACACTTGGAAGTGCATGTTAATTGCATGTAGTTTCTGAGACAAGGATACTTCCAAGACCTCTTCCACTGTGTTGGGTACTTACATGTACAATTTGTCTACTATGCTCAAGACCTCCTTTTGAGCACTAATAGTTGCATTGTGGTGACAAAACATTCGGTGTCATATAGAGATTTCAATTATTGATGGGCATGTACCTCTTGTTGATACCACACAATATTTTCATCATGCGCAACAATTTCCAACTAATATGTCTACTAAAGTTTCTCATGAGCCTGGAAAAGTGTCTTGTGTCTTTTGTCAAGCTCTGCTAAGAGGATAGTAATGTAGTTATACACGACCAGGGTAGGTGCCAATACTAAGTCAATTCCAAGAGTTTTTTACATCAAAATAAATGACCATCGATTGGTCGAACTTGAGTCCCTTTCTTGAGTACCGTTGTTGGCAATGTAGTCATGTGGCTTCGGAGAGGTATCATCAGATGAAAACACAACTGCCCATTTTTTAAAAAGATTGTTGAATTTTCTTCCTTCCTCTTGTTGTATATTCTACTGCAATACCAATTGACCTATGAATTCCTTGACGAGACGTGGAATACCAGGCACAAGACATCCTAGCCCCTGTGCTCAAATGTGGGTTGTTGACCCTTTGACTTTAATTGTCCTTTGCCTTTTTGTTCTTGCCTTTGTTCGTTGTAAGAGTGTATGCATAGTCGATGTTGGGACTTCTTTCATAGTGGGGGTAGCATGGATGTCCATGAAGGAAGTGGACATATGATCTTCGTCCTCAGGTTTGGGACTGGACCCGAGATGGAGAGGGACTATGGAAGCTAGAATTGGATAATTTTTTCATTTGAGATCCTCCTTTTCCTTGTGTGTCTCGGATACCTAAGACACCCATTGCTCCTTCTATCATGCAACCTCACCCATCCTTTTGTCCTGATTTATTTTGGTTCCTACCTCCAGTGTATCCTCTTTGTCCTTCGGGGTTGGTTTAACGTGTGTGAACCATTCCATGACACCCTCTTGAACATCCTCTTCTATAATGCATAAAGAAAGCGTGTCCATCATATCTCCCTGGTCATGATTGGGATAGATATACACGTTATGAAAATTTCATTCAAATTCAAGAAATTGTTCATACTTGTAGATGAAAATGTGGGGGATGCACAATTGTGATTCAACAACCTAGATGAGTTGACCATACCGTTTATGAAAATATATCCCATGCTAGAAATGAATTTTTGGATTCTTATTGAAGTGTAATGAAAGCAACCTGGAGGAAGAGAAACATGGTGCACTCATAGTGTCATTCTCATGGAACGGAGGAGACTTCCATATAATCATGGAAATACGTGTTGGGTTTTTAGTCACCGTTTTGGTTCACGCTTGCATGCACACTGACCTTCCTAAAACTGGGGCGGTTAGACCCAGGGTTTGTCTAGAGTGTGTCCAACAAAACCCCAAATCACTGACATATCAATCCTCATCTAGGGCCAAGGAATGTCTCACCCGATATGCAAATAGGATAATAGATACCATAAGGCCTTGTGTAAGTGATGGAGTAAACATACTAAACACTACTGCTACTGCAATTGGCATCCATATAACTCACATTTGATACTTAATTAAGGACTAAGAATTAAAACAATACACATCCACATTCAACCCATTCATAACAGACACATAATACATTGGAACTGCCATATATTCATTAATGGAAGTAGTTCATCAAAACAAAGTTATACATTTTACTAAACAATTGCCTTTGACAATCATGGAATTTCATACCATCATTATATCAACAAGGGAGATACATATAATGCACTATGTGCCTTGCTTAAGACTCATACATATCAAAATGTAGGAATATATTCAAAGACATTAAAATAATGTAGTAGGCTCAGGGTGAGATCAATGTTGGTAGCTAACCCAAAACTCTCAAATTAGCTGCATGGATTCTCATAAACTCCTTAAGACATTATCCAACACTTTATTTGAGCTTAAAGATCCCTTTTATATCCTTCATTTCTCGGGAGCGTTGTCCCTTTATACTCTTCTCCACTCGCTTGTCTGATCCAACTGCCTCTCATGCTTAAGGTACCTACAAGCGCTCCACGCAGTCTTTCTAAATCAATGGAAATATTAATTTACTTTCCAAATCCTTTTCTAGATGCCCCACGTCTTTGTATGCTGCTAGAATTAATCATTCAAGGAGAAATACTGATGATTCCTTTCTTGCTTCTTACGGACATCTTCTTGGTTTCTAGCGTAACTAATAAAAATTAGACCGACAAACATTTGGTATTAATTATGTTATGTTATTTGCTGAGAAAACTCAGTCCGATGTGCACTTCATGGATATCCTTGCCTTGAATTCAATCTTCTAGGATTCACAACTACTTCAAAGTCAAACTCCTGAAATAAAATAAACCATCTACATATTCTTCCCCCAACACTGGCTTGTTGACCAGGTTTCTAAGAGTAGAGTGATCTATAAACATCTTAAAATGTTGGCCTAACAAATAATGTATGAACTTATGGAATTCATAAACCATACCCAAACCTTGTCTTTCTGTTGTGTTGTAATTTTGTTTTGAATCTGACACCTTCATGCCTACGAATTTTATTGGGTGATGTATATAACCTTATCCTAGATGTGTTAGTATTTCTCCAAGCTCTATTGAATATGCATCCACATGAACATGAAACTCCTTTGACCAATCTAGAAACACCAAAATTGGCACTATCACCATTTTCTCCTTCAAAATGTCCAAACTCTATTGGAACTCATCATTCCACTGATACTTAATGTCCTTCTTCAACAATTTCTCCATGGGCACAGTAATCTATGCATATCCCCTTATGAAATTCCTTTAGTATCCTATATTACCAAGTGTACTTTTTAACTGGTGCATTGACTTAGGTGGTGGTAAGTTAACAATGACAAAGATCTTCGTAGGATCTACCAGCATACCCTATTTACACACGACATGCCCTAGCAAAATTCCAAAAGGTGTGTTGAATATAATTTCTTAATATTCAAGGAAATTTGTCATTGTATACACCTATCTAACATCAATATTAACACTTCAACATGATCCTTCAATAAGATAAATATTTTCCAATCATCCAAGTAAACCTCCAAAAACTTATGCATAAAATCTTTAAATGCAACTACCACTACCCTTGAGAAAATAGCATGGGCATTATTCAACCCAAAATACATCACTGTGTACTGATATGACCCCCATTCTATGGAAAATGTAGTCTTATGTCGATCCTTTGGTGCTATTATGATCTGGTGATATCCTGAAAATCCATCGGTAAATGAATATGCTTCATGTTCTCCTACATTATCCAAAACTTTGTTTGT
The DNA here is from genome assembly GCA_010110895.2 of Picea sitchensis. NCBI lineage: Eukaryota > Viridiplantae > Streptophyta > Pinopsida > Pinales > Pinaceae > Picea > Picea sitchensis. The sequence goes on from SNQJ01S0004516.1 coordinate 127,393, forward strand.
AAATGGAGTAGGGAAGGGATCATGCATATAGGAATCATTCAAATTCCTCAAGTCTACACAGATACTTATTCCCCCTTGCTTCTTTTCCTACACTACCATAGGGATAATCCACTCAGATTCTTCCATACATTCTATTACCCCAGCCTCTAGCATCTTATCAATTTCTTCCTTCACTTTATGCTTATACACTAGATTCATCTTGTAGGGTCTCTGTCTTATTGGTATGGAATTTGGCTTCAAATGGATATTCATTTCTCCAATTTCTCCTACTACCCCTTTCATCTCTGAGAACGTCACTGGAAATAGGTCACTATACTCACGTAGTAACTCTGTTATTCTTTCTACTATCTAGTTATCCCAATAGTCCCCAATACTTGCAATATTTGGATTCTCTTACGTTCCAATGTTTACTTTCTTTCTCTTTAGTGGTGCAACAAAATATTCTGAATATAAGGTTGGAACTTCTACTTCTCTTTCCCCTCCAACTTCTGTAATCTTAATATCACATGGGTTTTCTTCTGTTGGATCATATTTTGCGATATAATAACAATGTAGCAACTATTTGACTATCTATCTCTTCTCGTTTTTATAAGTTGTTATAATTTCAACTTTTGTTTCTTCAAAGATCCTATCTCTTACCAACTTTAGTGTTGTATCTATCTTTGTATTCTCGTGCTCAAATGAAAATGTGATCACAAAATTATGTTGCAATTTTTCCCAATTTCTGGTTTCTCTCTGCAGTTCTAATTCTATATACCAATTCCTTGGGATCATTTCCAATATATAAATAAATTTATGTGGCCACTCCTCTGGTGGCACCAATATCCATTGGGTTATACATCTGTTTACATGTTCTTTGGGTTGTTGAATTCCATCATACTTCTGCATATATTTCTTCTCCTGCTCTGCACCAAATCTGATGCATAGTAATTTTTTTCATTGATACCAATTCTGAATCATGTCCTTATGGGTACCCCACCAACATGCAGGTGTAGCTTTCAAAGAAATATCGAAAATCGGTAACCTCTGAATTTGAAAAACTTCTAACCAAAACGTTTTTAAAAATTCTTCTAAATCATTTTGACCATAAAAAGTAGGAGGATCTATTACCTCTGTACCAACCCATCTTGGTGTGTGCATCATCCTTGCGCATATTCTGGTGGATAAATCATGCAATAGTTTCTACCAATTATTCAGTCTTATGTTAGAGTCTGAAGCACGTGAACCAATGATTCTCTAGCTCAACATTCCATCTGTTGTTGGGCTAACATAATCTTCTTCGCATGCGGTAGTTCTATACAATTGGTTTATGTCTTCTGTAATAAAATTCTCTATCACAGGTTCAACATATCTTCCTCCTTATGAAGGATCTAATGGTGCAATGACTCTATATTCTCCTGATTCAAAGATAACTTTCCTGGTCTTCAAGTTGATGATATCATGATTGTCAAAATCCCAATCCATTCCCAACAATGTTGAATATGGTGTAGTGTTATCTACTATATAAATCACTTCGAAGTACGCCATAGCGCACACACCATCTAAATCCATTGGTATTCCTTTAAACCTACCAATTGGTATGACTCTATGTTCATTTTATAAATTCAAATGAATAGGTAAATATCCCAATGTAGGTTCCCCCATGGCTCCCATGTCTTCTTAGGAAGAACATTTACTTCAAACCCTGAGTCTAATATGATATCACCTATGTTAAAACCCCCAATATTTTCATTTAATCTGAACTCCTTACTTGTTCTTCTCTTCTTATTGACATGATTGATCATCTTCTGTTCTAATTTCATCTCTTCTCCAGAGTTTCACTTTTCTAACATACTATGTAATACTTGTAGAGAGGTTTTATCATTCAACAAATTTACACAAGACCCCAAAAAGTTTCTAAGATTACTTACTTGTTCTGAATTTTGATCTATGCTAGTCTAATCAAATATATGACCAACATAGATCAAAATTTTAGATCAAAATTATCCTGGCTTTGTACTTGAAATAGAAGAAATATTATCCTTCAAAATCTCTTGTTTGGCCTCCTTGAATGTCTCATTTTATTTCCGTGCATCAAACTGTTGTTGTTGAGGTGTTGTATTCTTTCTGACCCACTGGTATTGGTCCTGATTCTTCTTTGTTGCATATGCTCCTGTCTTGGCTCCACCTCTACTAACTATATTTATATTCTTCCTATCCTCTTCTTTGGTTTCCACAACAATCAATTGGACATTATGTTTATTCTAATTCACTTTTTTCTATATATTTTCCAGAAGTTTTGGACAATCTTCTATATCATGATCTGCTGCGCGACAATACATATAGGTCGTTGGTGGCTGTGAAAAATCCCTTGCATAATGTCTAGGTTTCTGACAATTGTGACAGGTCATTGGTCCTCTACCTTCTCTAAATCCTCTTCCTCCATGAACTCCTCCTTTGAAGCCTTCGCTGTTACCTTGATTGTCTCAGTGCAGTGTATTATACTATGGTGATTGATTATACTGTGGTTGTGCATTATTATACTGCAGTGATTCTAAAAAATGTTGTGCATTATTATATTCTGGTAGCGTTGTAAACTGTTGCACATTATTGTACTGTGGTTGCGCTGAAAACTGTTGTGCAGGTTTTCTTGTCATTAGGTCAGCCTTCACCCTATAAGTATTTGAAGTCCTTTCCTTCATTATTTCCAAGGTTCTACAATCCTTGTCTTCATGTCCTACAGACTTGCAAAAATTACAGAATGTGCTCTTGGGTACTGTTTGATACTTTTGCATCATGGGACAATGACAGGGATTATGTCCATGTGTTCTACATATTTCACACCATGGCCCTCTTGTGGGTAAAGGATTTGGCATTCCTTCTCCCAATTACTGCATAAATGTGGGGAATTCATTCTTATGATGTCCTTCTATTTTGCATAATGTGCACCAGACAACTTCCCTCTTCTCCTTACCTTTCTTTTGATTCAACTGAAATGTTAGATTCTTCATATCTTCTATCATCTCTTCTACAATTGGATCTGTATGTTTGTACTATATTTCTTCCAATTGCAAGGCTACTTGCAAAGCCTCGGCCTGAGTTTGAAACTTTGGTTGCCTCAATGGATATTTGAGATGTGCCAATAATGAATTGACAAATAAGTGTCTATGATGCATATATGTTATAGGGTACTTCAACTTACCTTTAAGTCTATTGAACTTCTGATCAACTTCCCAAACTGACTCACCTGAATTTTATTTGATCTCTATCATCTCATTCACGAACTGATCCTCTGAACTTAGTCGTTGGAATTCATTGATTAATACCTTCTTCACATCTATGACAATTGTAGGTGCTCCTTGTGGACCGTTTACTGTGAAGCCCATATACCGATCCAGTGCGCGGTCTCTGAATGTAATTGCAAGATGCATTACTTTTTTATCTTCATATGTGACATGCTTGGATATGCTCCTACCATTATAAAGTTTTTTGTACAACCACCTCTGTGTCATGTAGATAATTGAATAATAATGGATGATTTTGTATCTCCACCTGAAATTCCACTAGACCCATGTGCTATTAAAATCCTTCTTCCACTAATTGTTGGTTGTCTAAATGGTTCTTATTCTACATATATCTTAGTTGCACATGGGGTTGTGGGTTCCACACTAATTCAGATCTAGAATGGAGAGCCTTCTTTTGCGTCGGACCCTTGATTGTTGGTTTTCCTCTCATATGTCGCGTGTAGGATATCCTCAATATGCCCTGTTGCACGAAGATCCTCCACCTCTTCCTCGTCACCATCCAAGCCCTCTCGCTTGGCTACTACCCTCTTCTTCCTATTGATATTATACTGGTACGGTCTTCCACTACACGTCACTCCCACTCTGTCCATTATTTCCTTTTTATATTCCTCATTCATCATAATGGGGTCCATTTATTCCTTCTTCTGACCTCTCTCCGGAGCTCTCTCCATATCTCGGATCTTCCTTAGTGCTTCCCCTAGTTCCCCCATGCACACAGAGTGATTTAGTTATCTGACTCCATTGTCATCACCCCTTTATCATGAAATAAATCTTTATCGAAGTGTAAAGTGATGTAATGTACCTTCCTCCTGGTCCCTTCAAAAACTCATGCTCTGCAGTAGTGTATGACTTCGTAGTATCGACTACAAACTCGGTAATAAATCCTACAAAAATATTGTATAACCAAAAATCTACTGCGCATGTGAATTTATTATTGACTCTCTTTATCCGCTCAATATTCTCAGTAGTCCACTCTACTGGTATTATCCAATTAGTTGGATGATTATCCTTCAATCTCAATATCCACTCTTGCAACAACTCTGGAAAATAGCAGAAAAATGCCTCATGAGGATTAGTAAACACGTATCTCTACAAATACTGGCCTGATATATATTTGAAGATTCTATTGTATTTCTATGTGAACTTGATCTCTTTTGCTTCCAACCATATTTCAATTTCTTGCTTAGTAGGATTACATGGCCTAAACATCCCCTTTTACTGTTTGAGTTCCAATCAACAACATAACCATTTTTTTTTATGTATGGGCTGTAACACCCTGTTTCCCCCAGTTTGTAAAAATAACTGGACTGCCCAAGAACTGTGGCAAACTCATAAATGTGAATATGTGATGTAAATGGACCTTGTGGAAAAGGT